>CM038681.1:633164651-633327078 GCA_021605205.1 Aegilops longissima | reverse complement strand
TCAAGTGCTGTTAACGGAATTGGTCAAGTCAATCACATCATTCTCCTAATGATGTGATCCCGTTAATCAAATGACAACTCATGTCTATGGTTAGGAAACATAACCATCTTCGATTAACGAGCTAGTCAAGTAGAGGCATACTAGTGACATACTGTTTGTTTATGTATTCACACATGTATTATGTTTCCGGTTAATACAATTCTAGCATGAATAATAAACATTTATCATGATATAAGGAAATAGATAATAACTTTATTATTGCCTCTAGGGCATATTTCCTTCACTACCCATATCATCAATATTAATCAAGCAGGAAGTAGGGTTTTACCTCCATCGAGAGGGCCCGAACCTGGGTAAATATTTGTGTCCCTTTCTACCTGTTACCATCAGCCTTGACGCACAGATCGGGACCCCCTACCCAAGATCCACCGGTTTTGACACCGACATTTGTGCTTTCATTGAGAGTTCCTCTGTGTCGTCGCCGTCAGGCTCGATGGCTCTTTCGATCATCATCAACGACACTGTTCAGGGCGAGACTTTCCCCCCCGGACAGATCTTTTGTGTTCGGGCGGTTATTTCATGGGCCAACTCGCTTGGCCATCTGGAGCAGATCGATAGCTACGCCCCTGGCCACCAGGTCAGGTTTGAAAACCTGAACTACACGGCGGATATCCGCGGAGACTTGATCTTCAATGGACTTGGGCCTATGCCAGGAGCACCGGACAGTCTCGACGAGCACGGCTTAGACCTGCTATCGGACGAAGCTCGGGGTATCGCCCCCATAGTATCTCCGGACCTAGATCCAGAGCAGGTAGCGCTGCCTAAGGACGGAGGGATGGACCCCGCCCCCAGGTCGCGCCCTCATCGGCGGTGGAGCCGAACATGGGTCTTACCTCTACGGTGGCCCGCGACCAACCCTGGATTCAGATCCGACGAGGTTCCAGTCCGCGACACTCCGAGCCCGCCGGACTAGGATGGGCCCGTAATGGAGTTCACCGCAAGGATATCTTTCCAAAGACTCGCCTTTGGCGACATGCTGACTCATTAAAGTCTCTCTTTGTCAGAGGCTCTTCACAACTATGTCCGCCCGAGTGGGAGGCAGACGACGAAGGAATTCTTTGCCCAACCACCACCCACTTCATTGCCACGGTCGATGACTTAACCGAAGCTACTGAACTTCGACTCCGAAGACATCGACGGTATGGATGACGATGCAGGAGAAGAACATGAACCAGCGCACACTGGGCGGTGGACAGCCACCTCTTCTTATGATATATATATGGTGGACACTCCAAAGGAAACAAATGGCGATGAGGCAACAAAGGATAAAACCTCGGGGAAAAAAGCAAAGAATGGGCGCCGTCAGCGCCACTCCAAGCCCCGCCACACCAATACCGGCCCAAGAGACAAAAATAATCCGAATGGTGCCGAAGAAGAATACAACCCTGATCAGCCCACATTCGAGCATGCCAAACAGGAAGATGAGCATGTCATCCCAGAAGAACAGGCGACGGACGAATACCCGGAGGAGGACAGCTACATGCCCCCCTTCGAAGACGAGATTAGCCTCAGTGATTTACGAGTTAGGGCGGCTCGATGATCCCTGTGAGAGCAGAGCGCTTCGCGCCGGCTTATAGCCACCGCGAGGAGCCTGAAAAAGAAACAACAGCAACTCCAAGCTGATCAAGATCTTCTCACAGATAGGTGGACGGAAGTCATGTCAGCCGAGGAATACGGACTCGAGCACCATACGGCTGACCGGCCACCTCGTGGACGGGACAAAACGGCGTACCAGTCCGCATACCAGCCAACACCCCCACGCGAATATACTACGGCCCGGGGCAACAAAACGGGACAGCCAAGATCGATCTTCGGATCGCGGGCGCCCGCAGACGCGACGAGGACCGGCCACGCCGACACATCTTCAACAAGTCCGCCGGGCCAATATAGCAACCCGTAGCATTCGACCTGCGAGCCACATAGCCCGCCACGTAGGCGCCGCGCACTTCTCGCTTTCATCGATGAAGTAACGGATCATGAATTCCTGTAAGGGTTTAAACTCAGAACATCGAATCATACGATGGCACAACAGACTTCGCAGATGGATCAAGATTTCCTTCTCCACATTCACGTGGCCCCGGAGACGATCTACACGCCATCAAGTATCTCCCCTTAAGCTCAAAGGGCCAGCCCGCATCGGCTAAACAGCCTGCCAAAGAAATTCCATTGGCAGTTGGGAAACCTGAAGATGCATTCTCGACAACTTCCTGTGGCACTTATGTGCGACCACCGACGCCGATGACTTGAGCCACATCACCAACAGCCCGGAGAGTTAGCCAGAAATTCGACCGGTTCCTAACTAAAAGAACCAAATAGTTGACTGTCCAGACGCCGAAGCCCTAGCGACTTTCAAGCATAATATCCGTGACGAGTGGCTCGCCCGACACCTCGGTCAGGAAAAACCGTAGTCCATGGCAGCTCTCACAACACTAATGACCCGCTTATGCATGGGCGAGGACAGTTGGTTGGCTCGCAGAAGCACTACGCCACGCGACCGCAATTCGGATGGTCGCGATAATAACGGCAAGCCACGCAGAATCGATATAAGCGAAGGAACACGGCGACAAGATCAAGACACGGCAGTCAACGCCGGATTCAGGGATCCAAGCCCGTCAGCGGAAGAAGCCGCTCAAAAGAAATAATCAGGGACCGCCCGCCCGACGATATCGAGCGCCGTGCCAAATTCTTGGCACCCCGGACAAGCCAGCCAACCACACCAATAGAGATTGCTGGGTATTCAAACAGGCCGGCAATATAAACGCCGAAGACAAGGACAAGGGGCTGCACAGCGACGATGACGAGCAGCCTCGACGTCCGAACACGGGGGGACAGAATAAATTTCACCCCCAGGTGAAAACGGTCAACATGATCTACGCCACCCATATCCCCAAGCGGGAATGGAAGCGGGCACTAAGGGACGTCTATGCGATGGAGCCAGTCACCCCCAAATTCAACCCATGGTCAGCTTGTCCGATCACCTTCGATCGTAGGGACCACCCTACTAGCATCCGTCACGGCGGCTCGGACGCATTGGTCCTAGGCCCAATCATTGACGGATTCCACCTCACGCGCATCCTTATGGACGGTGGCAGCAGCTCGAACCTGCTTTTACCAGACACGGTGGCAAGAAATGGGCATTGACCCTTCAAGGATCAAGCCCACTAAAACCACCTTTAAAGGTGTAATTCTCGAGAAGAGGCCCGCCAGACGGGCTCTATAACGTTGGAAGTGGTCTTCGGATCTCCGGATAACTTCCGGGTTAAGAGTTAATCTTCGATATCGCCCCTTCCGCAGCGGGTTACCACGCGACTGCTCGGATTTAATCGTGATTCGCCAGATTCAATGTGGTACCACACTACGTATATCTCAAGCTCAAGATACCAGGACCACGTGGGGTCATAACGGTGAACGGAAATATGGACCGCTCCCTACAAACAGAAGAACATACTGCAGCCCTTGCGGCGGAAGTACAATGCAGCCTTCTCCGACAAACCAATCCGGCGACAACAACCTCGAGCACAGTCAAGCGAGTCCGGAGCACCCCGCAACAGGATCATTAGGCACGCCAAGAGCGCGAATAGCAGTCCGGCCTCTGCTTAAGCCCCATCAAAGCATCATTCGTGCCATGTGCACACAATTACGCACTTAAAATACCATGGGCATAGGCGGAGGTGCATCAACGACTCAGTCAATAGTGCGGGTAACCGCCAAATACTTTCATACTCTTTCCCTCTTACCTTTCAGGACACCGCATTGGCGCAACATCCTCAAAAGAGCCGAATTGTCGGACTTATAGGAAGAGGCATCCAGGAGGCAATAGACGCTAGCATGTAAGAAAATACCAGGTGGAATCTATTTACCATCATCATAGCTGCTTTATCTACCCGCACATAGCCTGCCCCGGATAGGACATGTCAAATAGTCCTATTTTATATTTGCTTAACGCATCCATTGTAAATGCACGCTTAAACGTATTTTTGTCAATGAGAGATTATATATAGCGCCAGCTTATTATTCTCATTCAGCATTTTTCTCTTATAAAATGTTTATTTGATATTGCATCAGACACCTTTGGTGCGGCTAGCTTGCTGTGGGCTTCTTATGGCACCCCGCTATATGGCAACTAAAGTCCTAACACTTTCAACAAAGGCGGCATTTCAACTTATAGCACTATATGCATCAGCTCCGAATCATGTCTTGGGTCTACATTTGGGATAGCCCGGCTCCCTTGTTTTGGTGCCTTACATTCCGTTATATCGGCTAAGGTAGCGCAGGGAGAACTACTGCGATTGTGTCCCGGTTCATCCGGACGAGCACCTCAATAGAGAAAGCCAAAACTGAAAAGCATGATGTGGCGAGAGCTGGTCGCTGTTCGAGAGGTTTTAAAATCCTTAAAGGTTTTTCGCTTTAGGCGATAAATCGGCTTCGTCCGATCTAGGCATGTATAGCGCCCAAATTCGACCTTCGGGATTATAGGGGCTTCGCCGAAATTTAAAATTGTAGACTTCTATGGCTAATTGAAAGTTATAAAGCCGCATAGTCCGATTGCCTTGTTTGCTGTGCCGGACACCTCCTTAAGGGACCAAACATTTGGGTAAAGAGTGTCCGGTTTTCACTTAACACCCCAAAGGTTAGTCACGTATGGAAGTCAACACCGCCTACTTTCGTGATTATATAAACAGCCGCATGTAAGGTAATATTTTAAATAACAAATGAGCTACACAGCGCAAGTAACTTCGGCTTTCATTACAAACATGACAGAAGTGAATTCATTCAAATATGGCGCCCTTGGTACATTCATTAGCTTATTTAGACGAGCACCCTTCATCACGCCATCGTAGTACATTTCGGGATGGCGATGCGCCTTTGCCCTCCGTGGCCTGGCCCTGAGCAGCTTCTCCTCATCCAGCTTGCCCCAATGCACCTTGACGCTGGCAAAGCTCGCGGGCACCTTCGATGCAAACAGATCGCTGATCACTTCAAGTCGCGGCAGGCATCCGCCATCCGCTTGATCGTGCCAAAGTAGCTACTGGGCACTAGCTCACCAGCCACATCCTTACTATGAAGTCTTTCATAGCCGTTCAGCCGCCACCGGAGTTCGACTAACTGCTTCAGCTTGGTCGCCAGAGGCATCGATGTTCGCCCCAAGATACCGGGACCGAACAACTTCTCCGCTGAGCTCCCTCCTGGGCACGGTAGAACTCCGCAGGCCTCGAGGTGCTGCGTGGCAGATCTGCAAATGCCCCTGGAGAGCTGCATATTCGAGTAAGTGAAAGAAACGCCTCCTCCACATGTTTGCTTTGCATAAAGAATTTCTTACCCGCTGCTATCTTCTTGGCCTCCTTGATCTCCCTGTTGTGCTTTCTCGGCTTCGCCTTGGCATCTTTCACCACAAGGGCCTTCGCAAGCTCGGCCTCCTTCATCTTCAGATTATGCTCCACGGACTCGCACTTCTTGCCAAGGTCCCTGAGCCCTTTATACCTCGCCCACTCTAGCACTTTGCTTTTCACGCCTTACACCCGAGGCCGCCTTGTCTTCGCCTTGACAGCACCTTCTTCGTGGACGCCAATTCGGCGGTGGCCCCTGTTACACGGTCACGACACTTAGGTGTTATACTCGTCAATTCTGCCTATCCTTAAACTCATAAGAGCAGGAATTACTGACCCTTGTTCTCTTCGAGCTGCCTCTTCGTGAGGACGAGCTCTCCTCGCGCCTGCTCCTGTGCCGCTCGTTCGGCAACCTCGGCAAGACGGGTAGCAGAAGCAAGCAGCATAGCCTGCTTATTCACAACAATACTTATTACTAGTCTCCTGCGGATTATAGTTGACCCTCCGTTTGGCTTTTCTTTCAGAACACCAACCAGAGTATCAGGGGCTACTACCTATCAGGTGGTAATTTCATACATTTCTTACTTACCTCAAAGCCCGTCAGAAGGCTTGTGCAGGCTTCGTTAGTCCGCTTTTGGCGGATGTAACTTGAATCACCGCACTCATAAGAGTACGGTGCTCTTCTTCCATGGAGGCGCCGGAGCGCCAAAGAGCTATCCGCGCCGCTGATGCGCCGGAAGTCTCGCACGGGCGGCTCGCCTCCCTAACGAGGGGCTGCTCGCTTCAAGTCCGGAACCGCTAGGGGTTCCGGAGCAGTGTTCGGTCGAGAGTCCGCGTTGTTGCGGCTCTCCTCAACGCGATCCGCGGGACCTTGAACCCCGCATGTCCGACATTTGAAGTCCGCCTTTGGGGCGCTCTGTGGTGACTCGCCGGGAACCTTCGACAACACTCTGCGTTTCATCCGCAAGTCGAGGAATGGTGGCCGCCGGGAGTGAGTTCATCTCAAGCGCCAGAGACCGGGTCCGAGGACGACTCTCCGATGAGCCCCGCCGGACTGCATATATACTCGGCATCATTAAAACATCTATAACCTAAAACCACGGTAGAATGCGGACACTTACGATCGCACCTGGGGCTTCCCCCTCGGTAGCCACCCTTCATCGTTCTAGGCTGCCGTGGTGGAGTAGTCCGAAGGATGCTTCTTCTGGACGCCCCACCTCTCTCCGGATGGCTTTTTCTTCTTATCCCCCTAGTGCGGGAGGTGGAATTTTTCTGGTTCCTTCGCCCGCTGGAGGAATGTGTCTCGTTGTCATCGGACGACAGAGGAATAACGGCCTTGCGCCGAGGGCCTTTTCCGGCCCCCTGGCCCACTTCGCCGGGCCCCTCATCCTTCCCGGATAGGGCGTCTTCTTCTTCTTCTTCCTCCTCCCCTTCATGGGAGGAGTCCGCCTCGTCGTCTTCGGACGAGGCTTCGGACGCAACCTTAAGCCTTCTTCTCCGGCCTTCTTTTCGGCCTTCTTCTCCGGCACCTCGTACGATGCCGGGACTAGCATCTCCGTCAGGAGAGCATCCGCTGGATCTTCCGGCAACGGAGCCGGACAGTCAATCTGCTCCGCTGTCTTCACATAATCCTGAGGCAAATATACACAAATCCTTAAAACTGCCCCCACGTATGTATTAGGCAAAGACTAAACCCGGTGGAGGTCCCAAAACTCACCGGATTCGGGGGCCGCGCTGCATGGAGTCTGCGGTCCTCGGATGTGGGAGGACGTACTTCGGAGGCCTTGAATAACACTTTCCATGTGCCTTTGGGCGTCATGCCGTAGAGCTTCCTGAGCGCCCGTGTTCGCCCGATTTAACTCCCACAGATTTACCGCCCGCCTTTGGCAGGGCAGGATCCGGTGAACGAGCATGACCTGGATCACATTGACAAGCTTGATGTTCTTGTCCTTCATGCTTTTGATGCATGTATGGAGTCCGGCCAGCTCCGGGGAATCGCCCCAGGACAAGCCCTTCTTTTCCCAGGAGGTGAGCCGCATGGGGATTCGAGATCGAAACTCGCGGGCCGCCGCCCAGTTGACGCCGCGCGGCTCGGTGATGTAGAACCACCCTGATTGCCATCCTTTTATGGTCTCCGTGAAGGAACCGTCCAGCCAGGTGACTTTAGGCATCTTGCCCACCATGGCCCCTCCGCACTCCGCTTGTTGGCCGCGTACAATCTTCGGCTTCACGGAGAAGATTTGCAGCCACAGGCCGAAGTGCGGCCGGATGCGGAGGAAAGCCTCGCAAACGACGATGAACGCCGAGATGTTGAGGACAAAATTCGGGGCTAGATCATGGAAATCTAGCCCATAGTAGAACATGAGCATGCGGACGAAGGGATGGAGTGGAAATCCCAGTCCACGGACGAGGTGGGCGACGAACACGACTCTCTCGTGGGGTCCTTGGGTCGCAGTGACCTGCCCAAAGTCCGTAGCCGGTGCTATGTTCATGCCAAGTATCCGCCGCCCGAAAATTTTCTATGTGCTCCTCCTTGACGGTGGAAGCCACCCACTTGCCTCCAGCTCCGGACATGTTTAGCTGTGCAGAGGAGACTTGGGCTCGGGCGCTGGAGCTCGAGGGGGCAAGAATTGGTAGAGAAGTAAGAAGACATGGGTAAAAATGAGGAAATCTTGTCCCTTTATAGAGGCGACGAAAGCGGTGCGCCTCCCCACTTGCCCGTTGAGAATCGCTTGCTACCCAAGCGCCACGATTAATGATGTGGTGGGAGTACCTGTACCCGTATTGATGAGAATCCCGTGATAAGGGGGCACGATCTCTGCTTTGACAAGATGTGTCAAGGAAACCGCCTCGCAATATGCGCTGTGGCTGGTTGTGGGAAGAAGGTTCGAATAATGACCCGACCGTAATGACACGTCGCGTTGCCAGAAAGGTTGTCGGCAGATTGCATTTGTGAAACATCATTCTCTCTACGGTGGCATCATTTTGTGGATCCGGACACGGTTTGAGTGTTCCATAATTACCTTGGAGTATTGGGAGGAGGAACCCGCCCTGTAATGCCGAAGACAAGACCGTGCGCCGGACTCATCGTCATTGAAGCCTGGTTCAGGGGCTACTGAGGGAGTCCTAGATTAGGGGGTATCCGGACAGCCGGACTGTATACGACGTCCGGACTATTGAAGCGTGAAGATACAAGACTCAAGACTTCGGCCCGTGTCCGGATGGGACTTTCCTTGGCGAGAAGGCAAGCTTGGCGATCTGGATATTATATTTCCTTCCTTGTAACCGACTCCATGTAAATTCCTAGCCTCTCCCGTGCCTATATAAACCGGAGAGGTTGGTCCTAGAAGGCCGATCACAATTACAATCATACCATCATAGGCTAGCTCTTAGGGTTTAGCCTCACGATCTCGTGGTAGATCTACTCTTGTACTACCCATATCATCAATATTAATCAAGCAGAAGTAGGGTTTTACCTCCATCAAGAGGGCCCGAACCTGGTAAACATATGTGTCCCTTGCTTCTCGTTACCATCAGCCTTGACGCACAGATCGACCCCCACCCGAGATCCGCCGGTTTTGACACCAACAGCGAGGGTGCCACAGCTGGGCGCCGCAAGCATGAGGCGAGATGGCCACACCAAGTGGTACTACCTGTAGTACATAAGTACTCCAGCTGAGGATTGATGCCCGGGACGAAATATGTCACAGCCGCTGGACGAAAATTCGATGGTGCTGGAGTATGGATCGGAGCACATCAGCGGAGCAGGCAAACCGCGACCAATCGGGTGTGTCTATGGTACAAAGTTGATGGTCGCCGCAGTTCAGCTGGCCAGCATGTCATGCACACAAAGGCAGAGGAGCGGTGGGGCCGAGAGGGATGAGGGGCATGAACAATCCTACCATTCTGTGACTGACATGTGGGACCAATAAGCATGGGTCCCACCTGTCAGCGAAGGAAAGGTAGGGCAAGGCAGTGATAGCCACGTCAGAGGATCCATGTCCATGTCGGGGGACGTCGTGCCATGGGTTCGAGCGGCGTCGTGGGAATCGCGCGTGGGTGTGGCAGTGGTAGAAACCAGAAACGTGATGGTCGCTGTGGTTCAACTTCCATGGACAAGCTGTCGGTTGGCCGACACATGTATATCAAAACTAGAGTGTTTATATTTCAAGCACGTGAGCAAGTATTATTCTACTAGTTTGGATCCATTGCAACGCACGGCCAGCACATTGGTAGTAGTAGTGTCCATCTCTATCTCTAGAGGCCTTCCTCCTTCATCCTTTTCTCTCACAAGATAAACTACTCATACAAATGCATCTTGATGTTCCGTGGAACGACGAGGATGTTTCCGGGGTCTCTCCAGCGTGGCGGGTCAGAAGTTGCAAGTTAACGCCTTAAGATGCCGACGTTGAGGGGCACTCGGATTTCCTCCGATGAGCAGGTAAGATGAGTTTGATCACGTAGTAAATGCATTCTAAAGACTACTTCCGTGTCCATTTCCTAATTCTCCCCCTGCCCACTGTTTCACAGGCTAGGCTCGGGAGGGTACCAACATCAATTTGCACAACATTTACAACAGTGACACCGCTCTCGTAGAACCTTTGTCCAACATTGGGATCAGCCATGCAATGGGCCACCGCATGAATTGGTACGATGGAACCACGGTGAGATTGAATAAGATAGAACGAACCTTGCACATGGCCGCCAAAGGCGGACCATGCTGTCTGCGGCCGATTTGTTGTCGTACGAGTAGGAAGACGATGTGCTCCTTTCTAACCACATCTTCGCGATGACAAACCAGGGGACTTATTTTGTATGGGACACATCCTACGATATACTCCCTCTCTCCCAGTTTATTTCTTTTATAAGTTTCAAATTCAAATTTAGAGCTCCCCATCACATGTTGAGATTACAATGTCCATTAAATCGTTGTGTGCATGTATAGTAAAGAAACAAATCTCGAAGTTTGGCACGAGTTCGTGCATGGAGCACCACAAGCATCGGCGCAGAGTTACATTTCCTCTCAGGCCGCTGAACTGAAGCTTCAGCACTTTACTACACCTACCTTTGAGTCAATAACATGTGGACCCGATAGGTGACTGGTCCACATGTAATGCTCCCGAAGGCAGAGGGGCAGTGGTGCTAAGAGGGGTGAGCCATAGGTCGGGGGACGTGTGGTTTCATGGGTTCGAGCGGCGTCGTGGGAATCGCGGGTGGCTGTGGTAGAAACTTGATGCCCACTGCATTTTAGGTGGCCCACATGTCATGCACACAAAGGCAGAGGGGTGGTGCGGCCGAGAGGGGTGAGGCGCACGTCGGGGGCGTGGTGCCGTGGGTTGGAGAGGCGTCGTGGGAATCGCGAGATGAAACGTGATGGTCTCCGTAGTTGAACTTCCATGGACAAGCTGTCATGTCTACGGACACATGCACTGATACCGATCTTTGGAAGGAGTGGCAGAGAAAGCTATATATGCGGATAAATAGTTCCTTATAGTCAAGCGGACCCATGCTACTACTCTGTTCCAAAGACATGCACACCATCGAAATAGTCCATCTATATCAATATACACCGAGAGGGAATAATTTTTTTTACAAGAAAGGAAATAGTTCATCCATCCATAATGCCCTCCTGCTGGTGCAGCGTTTTCTTCTTCTTCTTCTTCTTGTTCTCATTCTCTGTGGGAGACGGCTTCACAACAACCTCTTTGGACCTTGCAGCTATCTCGAAACTCACACGGGCATCGAGGGCAGCATATTTTATCCGCTCGTACGTCAAGGGATAATTCTCCCATCCAGACGACCTTAATGCCACCGTCTCGTCACCCTTCTGAATATTTGTACCGAGCACAAAATTTTCTACGTCGAATAGGGATGGTGTCTGTTTTGCACAATCTTCTACAGGAATTTTGATTCTGGTTTGTAGGTCAGCGATGCTTTTCAAATCAAGATTGTACGGCTCCAGCGTCTGTTTGTCCCCTTCGATGGCTGCCCCACAGAAGTATACGTCCTCCCGAGACAAGAAATCGTGAAGCTCACCTGGTATGGTGGGCGAGTGTATGATGTGGTACACCAAAACATCATCTTCGAGGTACAATGAAGGACGGTGGCGATCGCCTGTGGGCACGCCTCCGTGTACTCTGCCGAGACCGATGACCCTCGCTCTCTACCTTTTGAGGGAGTTGGATACATTGTTGATCTATCGCCGAACAACCCTTGGGTGGACGGTGATGGTGGCAACTATGCGACGAGCCTTCGACAAGGACATGTTGGACGCTAAAACCTGCATCTCGATCTCTTTCGCCATTTGGAACCGCTGGAACGGAGGGCTATGGTTTGGAGAATTTGGATTAGATGGCTAGTCTAACTAAAGTAGTAGATGATTATTTAAAGAGGTTAAAACAATGTGAACGCAGTGGGGTTTGGATGCAAATGAAGACGAAGGGGAGGTGAAGAAGCCGAGGCGAATCGGTTCCCGATGGAGAAGTAAATGGGAGAAGTGGCGTGCAGGCAATTGATTAGACGGCTAGGTAGACTAAACGAAAAGGCTATGCGGGTAGACTGAGGAGTCGTACTTGTTCGTGTATCATGATAGGTGGGACCTATGCAAATAGATAAAAAAATGTGTCGTAGCTTTTTTTTGAGTGTGTGAGTGGGATACACAACATTCTCTGGTTAAGGAATACTCTCTCCGTTTAGGTGAGTATAAGTCACCTTATGAAAATCAGGTTTTCCCAAAACCTTTAGGCGTGCAGCATTAACTTCCTGCTCGATCCCCTTCCAGCCTCGTTAGCCAGCATTCTCTTCCTCTGCTGCCACGTTCTACCTTTCCATTATTCCTCTTCTCAAGTGTGGAACGATCTGCATTCCGTCCTTGATGCACCAGAACGACCACTGCATGCATCACGGCAGGGCGTTGATTGGGTATGCACGAGAATTTGGTTCTGCTTGCAATATGGATGATACCTGAACGATGAAGTGAACAAGCATGCTAGCACGGGAGACCTATTTCCGCTATACGACATCGAGTACTCATGTTCCTACTACTATTATTATTATTATTATTATTATTATTATTATTATTACTACTACTACTACTAGTAGTAGTAGTAGTAGTAGTAGTAGTAGTAGTAGTAGTAGTAGTACAACTGTGGTACACCGATGGTCAAAATACTATTCATCCGGTCCTCACAAAGGAAGTGACAACACCCGCGCCGACACTAGTCCATGCGAGGCGGCGTGTTCGGGTTACCAAAGTCAGCCTCACCACATGCAATGTGCGCCTGTCACCGCCACAGACAAAGACATGGCGCTCGCCTGCCTCCCTCTCCGCTCCCATAGCACCACTCCATCTCCATCTCCTTCTCCGTCTCAGACTGTCTCCATCTCATTGTGCCCCGTGTACTGTCCGCCTCACTCGCCTCCCCCAGTACCACTATTCCCTCGCTAGCCGCTCCAGCACCGACATCGTTCTCCCCCGTAAATCAAGCCCCCTTCCAAACTCCACCATGGTCGAACGCGAATCGCGCAGCATCCGTATGATCCGCGATTGGAGCAATCTCCCCAGTGACATCCTCGACCTCTGTTGTTCGTGTATGGATATGTTGACCGCCCTATGGCTGGCTGCATGCTTGAGGGACATGCACATGGCCATCGTCGAAGCGAGGCCTAAGCTTTTCAAGACACCCTGCTTGCTGCTATCTAGTCTTGCGAGATTGGCTCACCATGATACGGAGGCGTGCATGATGCCCCTCGACTTCAATCCAATCTCCATTAGCCGAAACTTCTTTGCAGGTATGTAGTGTGTCGCCGTACATCATTTCCCTCGACATCGATCCGATCACCATCGCCCGAAACTTCTTCGTAGGTATGTACTGGGTCGGCATGAACTCCCACTGGATGGCTGCCTTTAGAGAAGACGGTAAAAAGTTGGTGCTCGTGAACTTCCAGACCTCCCATGAGATTATCCTTCCTCCGTTGGATTATATAGAGTATTACCATCGCGGTCCAAGTCATCTAGATTACTATGTCAGTTGGACGGACCTTGTTTTACAGAAGATTGTAATCTGCCAAGTGCCCACACGACATGCGAATTACGCAGACTTCAAGCTAATTGCCTTGTTCGACCGCGGACTCGCCTATCTTTACGCCGGTGCCTTCTTTAGCTGGAGACAACTTGGCTCGCAGTGGATCATCGTCAAAGCTGATACACACTTCTGTGATGCTATTGAACACAATGGCATCATCTACGCGATCGACAAAGCAGATGGCACCACGTATTGCTGGGACGGCATGTGTAAGTTGTTTCCGTCTCATGTTAATGATGACGCCATGACACTATTTGAACTTTTTGTGATGATTGGCATATCCCTGTTTGAGCAGAACTTGAGTAGAACTATGGAAATATATTAGAGACGCCGTAAATCAGCTATATTTTGAATGAGTTAATTCATGCGATTGTGACCATGTCATTACAGCCAATTTGTACCCTGAATAATCAAACGGCTAGGAATATATGGATATTATCCTTATTTTACAGTAATCTATATACTACTACTAAATATGAGTGTGTATCAACGGCCATGTTAGTTTCCTCATTTTCATGATGTAGAAACTTGCACCACACTGTTGGTTTCATCTAACCATACATTAGAGAAGTAAATGTGCATATGGAGAACTCTATATTTGGAAGTAGTGAAATCCTGCAATGCTTACTATGTGTACATACCTATATTCGCCTTCAAAGAATCAATGGCTAGAATAATATCCTCACAAAAATTTTGCCCACGTAACACGAGTATATAACAATGCATGGTCTGTTAGTTACCTTGAAGAATTTGTTTGTGAGGACAGAACATGATTACATAACATGCATGACATGGTAGTTTCTCGTGAAGAATCGATTGCGAGATAACATGAGTATAACCATGCATGGCACTTCTATATTTTCCAACCCAAAGATACATTTTCAGTATTTTCCTCCCAGTTCCAGCAGGGACATATCACTGCTGTTTCTTGCATTGTCCAACTCATACTCTGAACAATGCTGATCTTACATTAACAATGCCTGTCCTTTTTGATATGATGTAGTGTCCCTACAATTACTGCCCTTTGTAATCACACCACCTTTGCCAAAAACAGGGAAGCACAACTGGTTCCTCGCTCGATCAGACGACGGCAAAAGACTCGATGATCATTCGGACACATGAGCCGGAAAAGTTATATTGCAAAACCCCATCAGATACAAGCACGGTCTAATACGTGAGTATCCGGACAGTGGCTGTTACGTCTATGAGCAGGATACCGGCTTGTTGGGGCCTTTAGGATTTTTTTAGTTGGAGGCGGGTAAACAACCTTGGTTCACACTCTCTGTTTCTCGGACTAAATTATCCGATTAACCAGGAGATCACCGTTGGCAAGGACCTTGATGGCAGAGAGGCTCTATTTGCTATGGAAAACTGTGTCTACACGGCGAGCCCTAGGAGTTCGGGAGCAAACTCCCCTGATTGTCAACGATACAGCCTGCAGCCAAAAGAAGGTGAGAATGACAAAGGCATCCGGATTTACTTTGATCCTTGGATGTCTCAATTACGACAGGCAGTGATGTGGTTCAAGCCTTGAGGTTGATAGGTAATTGGGTTGTTGCATCGAAAGGGTGGAGTACTGGTGTCTCCGGATCACTGGTCGCTGAAGCGGGGCCACAAATTATGATGGTGTTGGATCATTTCTTCGAATGACTTTGTTGTCTTTGCTGCTGGTTCTGGATGGGTAGTTCTTTCTTTTGTTATGCATATTCCTTGTCATTTGGTCATCCTCGTCTATGTCACTCTTTCTATGTAATAGTTGCTTCGCTTAGAATGTCATTCTCGCCTGGATCACGAGAGTCCGAGCGCCGCAGATGGGTGCGTTTTGGTGGTGTAGCAAGACTTCTTATGAACTATCATGTCTTGTTGTTTATGTCGTAGTAGTCACTAGTCGGTGTTTGAATGTTGTATATATCGTTGTTTCAACTGTTTATTCTCTCTAACTATTGGTGGGCTAAATGAGGCATCACCATTCTCCAAATGTTCAGAGTATATCTCCTTTTTCAAGTTATATAATTTGAGCTCACTGTCTTTTCGATGATGTACACTTGTTTGGGCCAGTGAGGTGTCGTTAAATATGGGCCGAGTAGTAACGCAATGACAAACAGGTCAATTATGACTCTCAGGCCGGGCTCTCAAAAGATCCTGGAAAAAAAAGGCCGGGCTCTCAAAAAATAAATAATAACGACTCTTAGGCCGACATGTGGGCGCCACCGGTGTTTTCGTGTGCTTGCGCGCCGAGAGCATATCGGCGCGTGCTTGAAATTCATGCTACCTTTTCATCGCCAGTCACCCGCCCCTCCCCCACCTCTGGAATCTCGATTCCTACTCCAGTTCCCCAAATCCCTCCTGTACTCCCTGTACTCAAGCGCACTATCATGTCGCGGTCAACGCGGATCTCCGAGCCGGAGATCCCGAGGTCCGCCCTGCCTTGATCGTCGCGTGCGTTGTCGCTCAAAAGTGGCATGGCGGCGCTTGACGACCAGTTTGCCGGCAAAGTGCTGATGGTAACCATCAAAGGCGACCGGCCTCCCGTCTCGCCGGACGACCTTGTCAAAGCCCTTGGAATTACGCACGGCATCCAAATAAGTGACTTGCTCGTCGAAGTCTATCCGCCACCGGCTGATTTCTTCGTTAGGTTCCGGACAACTTTCAACTGCAGTCGTGTGTACGAATCTTCTCGGCGTTTGTTCTGCGATGGCACGCTGGTGAGCTTTGATCGGTGGCACCTAGGATGGGGCTCGGTGCCCTCTGAGCTTGAGTTTTTAACAAAGCTTACCTTCCACGGCAAGCCTCGACGTGCTTGGAACAGCGAGTCCATGAACGAGCTTATCAACGACCTTGGAGGTGAGCTCTTAAGTATGTTTGTTCCTCCAGACAGCTAGGCTCTGATGGTTATGGCATGGATGAAGAATCCGTCCACCATACCGAAGGTGATTGGTGTTAAGATACCGGTGTAGGAACCGGGGTTGTACTATTCGTCGCCACCAAGGCCGCCGCGGACCACGTTAGGGATGTACCTGTATCGAGTGTTCGTGCATGTCGAAGAAGTGGTCAATCCATCAATCAAGTCTGCCGCCGCCGCTGGTGCTGTGGTCCGCCGATGACGCCCATTACAGAGTCAACGCCGACTTTCCCGTGTTGCTCGGAATGATGGATGGCACAGGGCCTACTCCATCGCGCGGCGGAGGCCACTGCTTCTTTGGGAGAAGAGACAGGGCTGGCTGCCTTGATGTGCTCTAATTTGAGGTAACAACTGAATCTTGTAAGATAGTACTAGTTAAATCCGAGCTATGGGTCTGAAGCACTGATATGCCAGTACATTTGATTGTGACCTATTCTAATTTTGTACCTGAACTTTTTTTAGAAAGGGTTGTACGTCAACTTAATATGCTAGCAGAACTTATTGTGTTGTCTGTCTGTTTTCTTTGCACAACAATCAAGATATTTCCCCGTCATTTATAAAGACGATTGACCGTTATGTACGACTTCGTTGGTTTCAACATAGCCCTTCCCGTAGCGATCCACTGCTTCCATCCTGATTGTGCCGCCTGCGTGAAATTTTTGTATCCAAGTTCAGTGTGCTATGATGTTCTATATGATTGTGTCAACTATATAAGTTTTTACTGAGCATCAGCAATTCATATGGCTAAAAGATGTATTTATGAGCATCGACCGATGGGTCTCTCTCTCTCTCTCTCTCTCTCTCTCTCTCTCTCTCACACACACACACACACGCACACAAACACGCGCACATGCACAAGTGGGACCCGTTGAATTATTTATTTGCTCGTGACAGCTTTTAATTAGGTTCCACTGTAATCTAACTTTTTTCTTAAGTTATTAAAAGAGCTCAGTGACTTCAAAAAGTTGTACAGAAGCCTTGTTTGGGCCTTTCCGGCGTCGCTGAATGTGGGCTGAGTAACCATGTTAGGTTGTACTGTACTACACAGGCCTTTTCTTCAACATCAGCAATGCAATTGGGCCGATAGTTGTACACAATATCCGGTCAACTTGTTATCCGCCCCGCTGGGCTGCAAAGTTTCCTAGGAGGTATGCATTAGGCTTAACAAGAAAATGGACTTTAAGAAATAATAAATGGGATGTAATTATAATAACTGGGCAATTACTATGCACCAAACACGTAATTAGTTTGAAAAATATATTATTTTTGGAATTTGGAAATTTTATTTCATTACTTGTTCTTGCAATAATATTTCGTTGGATTTTAACGTAATACAACTTTATTTTGAAATTATATTTAACCTGACTAGAAATTTCAGATAAAATATTTGGATCCCATCAAATGTGGGAATTTTTTTTGAATTCTGTTTTGAGCGGTTGTTTGAAATTATTAATCGTTTCCTAGCTAGAAGTTGGGTTGTACTTTTAACAAACTGTAAATGGGTTGTAGTAAATTCCATTAGAATTAAAAATGGGTTGTACATTCTTACAAATCGCAAATGGGCTATATGTTCTCCGCCAAATCGAGATGGGCCTACTAAGTTGACACCTACCAAGGGCTTTGTCAACTTAGTCAATATAAACGATTCTAGCTGCAGTGATCGTGACGATGTCCATCCAACGGTCAGAGTGCTTCTTCAACCTCTGGTCTTCTTGCTCCAGCCGCCCAAAGCAGCGCCGGTCGTGTCGCATGCTCCTGCCTCCCATGGCCGGCTGTGATGCCACGGAGGCCTCACCGCCCCGTACTACTCCCACCGCTGGCCAGGCCATCCCTCTACTCACCCACACCCCATGTTATTCTGCGGCGATAGTAGCCTCACACCGCAGCCGAACCAGTGAACCCTCGTACTCCTCTCCGCGCGGCTTCCACTGATGTGTCTTCCCCGGCTCCGCGTCGTCCCCTTCCTAGGCCTCGCTGTTGTCCAGACCACCGCCCTGGTGCTCTCGGCGTGGCGTGGTCAACGACCTACTTCCATCGGAAGAGTACTGTACGTGGAGAGGCTGACAGCTGGGTACAGGCGGCCACAAGGAAGTGCCTCCTTATTACGCGCAAAATAATTATTCCTCCACCTGACAGCAGGGACCCACCGGACGGGCCACCTTATTTCACGAAAAAAAATGTTTCTCCCCTGACTGCTGGGACCCATCGGACGGGCCAGCGTATTTCACGAAAAAAACGTTCCCCCCGCTGTCAGCTCGGACCCACCGAAAGTGCCTCCTTATTACGCACAAAAAAATTAATACTCCCCCTGCTAGCTGGGATGAGGGCCTTTGTCAACTTTAGTCAATATGAACAATTCTAGCTCCAGTGACCGTACGATGTCCATCCAACGGCCGTAGTGCTTCTTCAACCTGTGGTATTCTTGCTCCAGCCGCCCAAAAGCAGCGCTGGTCGTGCTGCATGCTCCTGCCTCCCGTGGCCGGCTATGCTGCCGCAGAGGCCTCACCGCCCCATACAATTCCCATCGCTGGCCAGGCCCTGCGGCGATGGCAGCCTCACACCGCAGCCGAACCATTGAACCCTCGTAATCCTCTCCGCGGGGGCTTCCACTTCCGCGTCTTCCCCGGCTCCCCGTCGTCCCCTTCCTAGGCCTCGCCGTCGTCCACCGCCCTGGTGCTCTCGGCGCGGTGTGGTCAACGTGGTCAAGGAACGACTTCCATCGAACGTGGACTGTACGTGGAGAGGCTGACAATTGGGTCCACGGCCGCAGCAAGGAAGTGCCTCCTTATTACGTGGAAAATAATGATTCCTCCACCTGACAGCTGGGACCCACCGGACGGGCCACTGTATTCCGTGAAAAAAACATTTCCCCCTGACTGCTGGGACCCACCAGCTACATCTTCCCACGCAAGGAAGTGCGTCCGGGCAAAAAAAACAAAACGATTCGCCCCCCTGACTGCTGGGACCCACCAGCTACACCTTCGCACGCAAGGAAGTGCGTCCAGGCAAAAAAAACGATTCGCCCCCCTGACTGCTGGGACCCATCACCTACATCTTCGCACGAAAGGAAGTGCGTCCGGGCAAAAAAAACCCAAAACGATTCACCCCCTGACTGCTGGGACCCACCACCTACATCTTTGCAGGCAAGGAAGTGCCTGACAGTCGGGACCCACCTGGTCGAAGTGTACGTAGCGTTGTCATTCTGGTCGCAAACATGTACGTATATATATACTGGTGGATGTAGAGGCGCACACGTGTCGTAGTAGAGGCACGCACGTAGCATGTACACGTACGTACAGCGGCGAGGGTGGAAGAAAGAACATACGGCCACGTACGTACATACGGGCAGGGTCTCAAACGCCTACTCGCGCATACATACATGGCTGGGTCGGAACGGAGAAACAGCGTCGTTGTCGTGTTCATGGGGAGCCAACCAGCTGGGTCGGAACAGAATGCGTGGTCGTGTTCATCGGGAGGGCTTGGACGGAACAGGCGATGGAAACGAGGCCTGGCGTACCGCACAACGGAGGAAATGGCCTTGTGTTCGACCGGCCACGTTCGAAACGGGCTCCTGTTGATCGGGAGGGGTGTGGCATACCGCAAAACGGAGGAAACGGACCTCCTACGGTCGAAATGGGGTCCTGTTGATCGGGAGGGTGTGGCGATCGCAAAACGGAGGAAACGGACCTCCCTACGGTCGAAACAGGGTCTGTTGATCGGGAGGGTGTGGCGCATCGCAAAACGGATTTAAACAGATCTCCCACGGTCAAAATGGGGTCCTGTTGATCGGGAGGGTGTGGCGATCGCAAAACGGATGAAACGGACTTGTGTTGGAGCGCCACGGTCAAACGGGGTCCCGATCATCGGGAGGGTGTGGCGATCGCAAAACGGGACTCCACGGGATACCGTTCATCTCCACCGTCGACCCCTCCAGCCTCCACGGGCCTCGCTCATCTAGCCTCCACCGCGCTACTCCATCGGCCATCGCTCAACCACCCTCCACGGGCACCTCCACCGCTCATGCTCATCCAGCCCTCCACACCACGGGTCCTGCTCAACCACCCCTCCACGGCCACCCTCCATCGCTCATCGCTCATCCAGCCCTCCACACCACGGGTCCTGTTCATCCAGAGCCAACGCCACCACTCACCGCTCATCCAACCCCCCGCAACGCCACTGCTCATCCAATCGATCGGCTTCAGCTTAGCAGCAGAGCGGCGAATCGCCGATCGGGTTCGATTAACAGCCATCGATCGATAGCTCGGGTTCAAGAACGCCAGAGTTCGCAGTGCAATTGCTCGGGTTCAGTTAGAGCCCAACGCCTCGCTCGGGTTAAGTTAGAGCCAACTCCTCACACACACGCGCGTACGTGTACGATAGAAACGCGCATTGCTCGGCCCCCGACCTCCCACCGTAACCGGGAACTCCTCAAAATTTTCCTCCCCCTCGCTTCTACCACGGTTTTTTCCGTCTTGGACGGCTCAAAGAATATCATGCAGCTGCGTCTCCAGCCCGCCCAAGATGAAAAGCCCATTTTCTGTCATGACTTTTGTCATAGAAGTAGGAGCCCACCACATCTATGATGATACCGGGTTTTGTCACAATTATCGTCATAGAAGTGTCATATGTATGACAGAAAAAAATTCGTTCAGCCCAAAATGTCATGAATGTGTCTTTTTTTTGTAGTGGTGGTGCAGGCGACGAGATCGGCGCGGGCGATCAACAACAGTGAGGACGGGGACGGTACAGGACGGACCTCCAAACCTAGACAAATCTCGAGGAAAATGGAGCTTGGACAAGGAGCTTCAAGAGGAGAAAGCTTAAGTGTGGCTCGGGCATTTCATCGAACACCTCATGTGCATAGGAGGTGATCTAGAGCACAACACACCTCTCCCAAAAAAATAGAGCACTCCACTACTTTTCTCGTGGGTAAGGCGTAGGCATATCATTGGTCACGGTTCGTGGCTGGAACTGGTGTCGGTGTCAAAACCGGCGGATCTCGGGTAGGGGGTCCCAAATTGTGCGTCTAAGGTCGATGGTAACAGGAGACAGGGGACACGATGTTTACCCAGGTTCGGGCCCTCTCTATGGAGGTAATACCCTACTTCCTGCTTGATTGATCTTAATGAATATGACTATTACAAGAGTTGATCTACCACGAGATCGTAATGGCTAAACCCTAGAAGTCTAGCCTGTGTGATTATGATTCTGCCCTATGGACTAAACCCTCTGGTTTATATAGACACCAAAGGGGACTAGGGTTATACAAAGTCGGTTACAAAGAAAGGAATCTATACATCCGAACCAACAAGCTTGCCGTCCACGCAAAGGAGAGTCCCATCCAGACACGGGAAGAAGTCTTCTGTCTTGTATCTTCATAGCCCAATAGTCCGGCCCATGTTAATAGTCCGGCCGTCCGAGGACCCTTAATCTAGGACTCCCTCAGTAGCCCTCGAACTAGGCTTCAATGACAAGGTGTCCCGTGTGCAGATTGTGTTCGGCATTGCAAGGCGGGTTCCTTTTTTGATTACTTCAAAGTGCCTGACTTAAAGAGCAGTATCCGACTTTTCATTTAATGTCGCGCTCGTCGTCTTCTGCACCTTCATGATTTCAACTTCCACGTGTCGAGCGAATACAAGAGGTCGGGGTATTTTTGCACATACCACCCTGACCATGTAAGAAAGTTGTCTTTTTAAAGAGACGGGGATCTTCAGATCCAATCCGCATCAAGCGAGGAATCCTCAGAGCTTGCCAGCATAAACCACCCCAACATGGTTAGCGCTCCCAGCTCTTCCTCCTGCCCCCAGGGGAGGTTTTATACGTGAGGTTCGCTCCAAATTTCAACTTATTTGGACATCTGAGCAGCTCTCAGCAAAAAAAAATCAGGTCAGAACAGTGTGTGAACAGTAAACTTTTTTACAAACTCTGGATTTTTATTTTTTCCTGAGAGTTGCTCGGGTGTCCAAATGTGTGAAATTTGAAGCGCACCTCATGCATAAACTTATCTACCACAAAAAAATTGGAATTTTTTGAATTTTTTTAGTATTTGTTTTGGTTTTTTCGTCAGGGGGATGCAGATGAGCTCGGGAGTAGAAACGCCGCACTCGTTAATGAAGTAGTACTTGGGTGTTCAGATGTACAACCATTATTTTTGGGAAAAGGTGTAACCTACAATACAATTAGTTGAACACAAGGTTTTAAGGTTTATACACCGAGTTCAATCTTGCCTCTGTCACTACATACACGTAAGGTATTATCAACATTGAGTTTCATTCTGGGTAGGCTAACGCCTAATTAAAGGTGTACAACTGCTCCACTAGCCACCCAATCGATGGCTGGTCCTTTTTACCACTTGAGTTTCATATATAATATTTGATGTTATATCCGACGAAGAAAAATATGTGTCTAACAAATAGGCCAATTCAAGAATTATACATGCCCCAAGTCTCGTCTGTGTATATATGAAATCTATTAGACTACATGTGTGTGAAAAGTAAGTACGCTGTGTATAGAATAGTGCCCATCATTGAAAGAGTAATATGTCTGCATTAATATGAATAAAAGGAAAACCCAAAGAATCTACCTCTATCATGTATGAAGGCTCTAAATTTCAACTAAGTTTCCGAAATTTTAGTATTTTTTTAGCGTACCAAAATATTTGTAAGCTTGAAATTTTGGAACAGATTCAAACTATTTTCAAAGAAATATAAAATTTTAAAATTTTGTTAAAATTAATTGGATTTTGATTGAACAAAATCCATATGAACATGATTTTTTTAAAATTTTGGTGAGTTCTGGAAACTTACCATGACCAAAGTTTGAAACCTTGTCATGTATTGCCCATATATTGCATAAAAAACGGAAAAAAAACATAAACACAACATCATCCAACAAACATAAATATTAACTAATACAACTTAATAATTTTTCTATTGTCAAAATATATTCCTCGCCAGTTGCCCTCTTCGCTTTTTATTAAGTCTATACATTGTTTCAATTTTTTTTATAACTGATGAAGTTTCTAGAAAAGAAAACTATCAACATATACATTAGAAAATGAATATCATTAGATCAACTAGTCGTCGACCCGTGCAGCTGCACGGGCTAGCATTAGAAAAAAATACAATTAAGATTATTGAAAAGCATTTGTTGTATGAATAATTGTAAGAATATGAAATATATATGAAACTTCACATCCAAGAAGAAAAATGAGTGGATTCCCCTTGGTAATATTACTTTTATATGAGAATATGTGTCAATTCGATCAATAGGAAAAGCATAAAAGGTGTTATACTACACTTTTTTTTTGTATTCCAACAACTCTTGTGGAATATCATGTGTTCCGAAAAAGGCCCTATATAAATGTACAGAAAATTGTGATGCACTCGATGTTGTTGGAATTTTTCTTAATCTACAAAACAGAAGAATACACAAAAGTATGAAGTATTTGGGTTGTCGGATAACATGTGAAATGTTTCAAACGATTTAAGTATTAGTCGAAGAACTAATACAAAATCCACTTCAGACTTCCATCCCATGCATATTAACCGAAGCCAAGGAGATAACATAACTTAAAGTTGATACAACTGTGGACTATTATACACTGAGTGAAAGCACTAAATTAATTCCGCATGGATTGTTTCACTATATGCATGTGCTATTTTTATTTATAATCGTGGTCTAAGCCTAATGTGTGGTTGACTTGCCCTTTCCCACCAGTTCTAGCACTACATCCTTACACACATTTACACCGGTGTTTATGCTATCGCCAACTTGAGTCAATGAACTAAAAAGGTATTTCATTAATATTCACGACTGAACCTTGTCAAAAGAGGAAACAGCTAAGAATGGTACTTCAGAATCAAGAAATGACAAAGTGACCTAAACAATGGGAAGAACATCAGCTATGGGCATAACACACAGTATGAAAATTGAACACAAATTAAATGAGTATTTAAAAAGTCAAAACAGAAGTTGTAGGGCGGCAGATGCAACCACACAAACCATTCAAGTTACAAAGATGTCGCAGATTACAACTGGCCGTGGATTACACTTTTATGCTCCTTGTTTTGACATTAAAAATTAAGTCACCAAAGGAGCTTGCAAAACCTGATTGCACGATGGCACTGCAAAATCTATGATGAAATAACCCAACCTATGCGCTTCTATATGACAATAATCAGGACAAATATGTTTGTGATTTTTTAGATGTTAAAAGCACAAAAAGAAAATCTGTATTTGTGGGTTCTGAAGGTGTTACCAAATTCACGAAGCATAGAAGTCCAAGCCTATAGGAAAGAACTTTGTGAATGCACCGACATAATATATACCCTGTAGGGAAGTAAAACAAAATATTCATATATCATTATGTTTACACTAAAATGGGGAAGCCTATAAATGGTAACCGTGCCATACCATCACAAAAAATTCAATGGTTGCAAACCCTAAGCAAAGATTCTCTACCTATCGGTAAATAATTTCATTCTAAAAACTATACTGGTATAGGAAGCTAAAACCGATATCAACTCCGAAAAGGCATTCACTAATCAAGTTTCACTTGATAAAATATTCAAACAAACTATATTTCTGTATGCGAAATTCATTTTGCAAATCTATCAATAAATACATGTAGAACCTGTGGAACCTACTACTAAACACCTTATCTTTTGAGTCCATCAAAAGAGAATAACATTAACAGTCTAAAACTGATGTATATTTGACGCTAAATTTATTTGGGACTGTACATGCTAAATGCTAGCTAGGTTGGCCCACATTCTCAATACCATTTACCTGCTACTTAAACTTTTCTCAACCCATGAGTTAGATGCCCTAATATGAACCAATGATATCCTTGTTTTTAAAAGCTTATAAGATGGAAAAGACAGTATGTTTTTATGGCAAGCATACCAATTTCCCATGAAGATGCATATTCTTGTGGATTATTCATATCAAGCAAATCACTGTGAAACGACTGCATAGAGGACAAACCTGTCTCAGAAAAGCAGGTAATGACAAAATGACTAATTGCCTCCACAACAATACAGGATATATTCCATCAACATCTTGTTTCCTTGGACTGCATCTAAAATTTCCTACTGTACTGCAGCTGTAGCTAATAGTATATGCAATGAGGAGACTGCTACTCAAGAATTGAATTGAAACAGAACATTAGTTGTACATAGAAAATATCCAATTCCGTAAGGCCCCATGATGATCTCTCGTGATGAAGTGCGACCAAGTTCTCAAATCAGCGATGCAGCTCGCAGCCTATGCCCTTTCGCAAGGGAAGTTTGGCACCTAATCATGGAAAGCACCAGGTCGGACGCCCAAGATTCTAGAACTTCAGAGTTTGACGCCATCTTGGTAGAGGTTTTTATTCTAGTCCTAGGAAGGATGCAGTAATGAAGTCGTATGCTACTTGGCATAGACCTTGATCCACTCCAGGTTGCTTCTCTCGTTGAGGAAAACCTCATGTTGCCCAATTGGCCACTTGCGCACACGCATAGTTTTAGCCCTTCATTGCAGCCATCGCTCTTCATTAGGGACTTGTCTTTTATTGACAACAACCTCTGAAATCATGAAGCACATATATATACATAGTAAAGTCCTTCTGAAATCTTCTAATTTTTCTAACTAAGCATGCAGCCAATATATTTTAATAGTGCACACGATACGTAGTAATACATACTACATATCCTTGTCGCTCTCACACTGATCACATCGTAACTTCTCACATAGACCTCTACATCCAACAATTTCATCAGACTAATCAGTGGGCTCCAGATGATCAGTGCAACATCATAGAATTCAAGACTGTTGCATAAATTTCTCCAACAAATCCATCCTGCGTCCTGTTAGAACAAAAGCTTTGCTTCAAATGTGAATTTCTTGAGAAGCTTAATAGAAAATCAAAGCAAGCTTGAGAACACGACATCATATAGTCAACTCTTATTGGGACACTGATAACTGCAAGAAATAAAATTAACACCCTGACACACAAAAGTTAGTAGTAGAAGTAATTACCTTAGGTAGGCTATGTCAATTGAATAGGATCCAAAGAGTTCAGATAAAAAGTTACAGGTTTCAATAGCTATATACTAAGCCAATTAGGAATCCTAGAAAATATTTATATGACCTAGCTGATATTGGATGGAAGGAGGCAAGCAGTATGCCTCCCGTGGGAAGAAGGATAGGAGAGCATCAATGCAGCACCACCGTGGGATTAGGAAGAACACCCACTGCTCCATGCTTAATCGCACTGCATGAATCACATTCATGGAATTGATCTTAGCATATTAGTAAGGGAAAGAAATTGAATCTTGCCTTTGTTTGGTGGACTGTGCCATGTAACATCCCAAATTTTCAATTTGGAATGTTATACATTAGGTCATCATGCATATCATATTTTTCTCGCATTTTTCCGATCCTAGAAAATTTCACGCAACTCAAGGACCCTCGGAGAGAGTTGGAAGTTTCATTTTTTTCATATTTGGGATTTCTCAAATTTTGAAAATAGGATCATTTGGATTTATTTAAATTATCTTCATAAAGTTTTTCTTATAAAAATTTTAAGAGAGGGAATAATATGACTTTCCCAACATTTAGGAAAAACGAAGGTATTATAAATAAATCAAATTTGGCTTTTGGAAGATTTATTTTGCTTAGGCAAAATGAGCATTTAAAAATATATGCATGTTTGCCGCTTTTAAAGTTCATTTTGTTCGACTCATTTTAGGAGTCGGGAAAATTATTTTTATTAAAATCGGAGTTCGTTGGTAATTTTTTAACTCGCTTGGTTTTGATTTAAAAAAATCGCTTCCACCTGGGCTAAGGCCCACTGCCCAGCCAGCAGCGCCTGCCCACCTCCCTCTCTCCTCACAAGACGCCACCACATGAGCCCCCCCACAAGACGCCACCGCCGCCGCCGCTCGTGTCCGGGTCGGACACGAGGTCACCGCCACTGCCCCTTCCCAAGCCGCCACCCTCTTAAATACCGCCCCCTCTCTCTCTCATCCCGCCGCCGCCTAAGCCGAGCCTGCCGCCAAGGCGCCGCCGCCGCCGTTCCCGCCGACGCCTCGAACCCGCCGCCCCTCGCCGCCCCTTCCGACCTCACGACCCGCCCCACCGAGCCCGCGAGCCTCACGGCGAAGCCCGGAGGTAGCCGACCTCGCCGCCCGCCCGATCCGGTTTTCCTATAAAACCGATCCGTTTTTTGTGATGTTCGGTTTTAAAAAAACCCTAGATGGTTTTATTTTATTCGGTTTTCTTAATTAACGAATGTTCACCGAACCGCTCGTTTCAATGAATGTGTTCGTTGGATTAGTTCTGTTAACGAACGACGCTATTTAAACCGCTCGTCGTTTTCTTTTAATCGGATTTAATCCGTTATTTTTCTCGATTCGATTTCGATCCGATTTTCAAATCTGTTTATTTTCTCGCTGCGTTCATCGGAATCAGGTGATTCAAGCGCTGGAGTTTCATCTTAAACCGCCGTTCCGACTAACCTACTTACACAGAGTTTTGTTACTGTAAAATTTTGACCTAGTTTCAGATTGCTAAACCGAGTCGTTTCTCTCGAGTTTCGACTTTCGATGCTTTATTTGATTCGATTCTTTTTGCAACCAGGGTTCTTAAGTTGAACTCTCTGGTTAGATCTTTTATTCGAGATTTCCCGTGCATTAGATGAGTACTTATTGTATGCTAGTTGTTTGTCTGCGTTAGATCACCCGAGTGCGCCGCTTGTTACTTCAATCTCTAGGTCTCATGGATCATCAACAAGGCAAGTAACACTTGATCATACCTTTTCTACTACCCAGTTTTATTGCATTAGATCAAACCTCAAACACTTGCATGTTTAGAATCAAATTAAATTGTGGGTTTGGGAAGTAGATTGAGGTAGTACCTATTACCTGTTTTACTTATGAAACCTTGGGAGTTACTTCTACGCTTGCTTATTGTGCCATGCTATGCTAGTAGACGTGGATTGGGTGAGTGAATATCCATGATGATGTGAGATTGTTAATTAATGGTTTATCTAAGGTGGCAACCTAAACACACATCCTGGGTGGATTGAGGCACCTGGTTTCTATCGAACTTGCTCAGATTTCTTCGGACCGCCACCCGTGCTCTAAGGGATCATAAGATTATTCAAACAGAAACTTCCGTGTGCAGCCACAAGTCAATTATGGGCTCTGGCGTAGTTGACTAAGTTGTGCGAACTCTTACGGGTAGGCTAGCTGATGTAGGGGATGTAGGTTGGTATGGTCTACCCACATGTAAGGTGCTAGCGCTTCTGAAAGACTATGTCTCGGTCATCCGTTTCTCAAACACCCTGTAGTGCGAGAACCAAGCGGAGGCGATCGAGTCTTGTGGGGAAAAGTGCGCAAACCTCTGCAGAGTGTATAAACTAATCATGATTAGCCGTGTCCCCGGTTATGGACGTCTTGAGTATCTAGTTCTTGAATATCATGTGAATCTCAACATGTTACTTCTAAATAAAAGTTATTGGGTTTTTGATGAGTACTTTTTAATTGGGATTGAGGATGCTGTCAACCATTCTCAATGTTTAACAACCACCATGATAGTTAAATAAAGTTATTCCTTTGATGTAGGGAAAATCAGCTTTATGCAAATGTAACCGAGAGCCTTACCACCAGCCAAATATGCATGTAGTATAGACTTATTCCTTCATTGTTTTATGTGTTACATTGCCAGCATATTCCATGTCTGACCGTTTTGGCTGCAACTTTCACGCTATGCACTTTTCGAACGATTTAGTAAGGTGTTAGGTCGTGGTTCTATACTCAGCGATGCCGTTGGAGTTGATGGACTCCTTATCTTCCAAGCCTTCCGCTGTTATCATTAGATGGCCTTAAGCCATATTATTTTAATAAGTTCCCTTGTGGACAACGATGTAATAAGTGTGTGATTGCTACTCGCTACAAATCCTTCAAGCTTGTGTGGTGTCAAGATTCTCGATCCAGGATGACACCGAGCACGAGACTTGATCCATTCGGGTCTGGCCGCTACAGAGAATGGTATCAGAGCACACGCTGACTGTAGGACACGACCACTAAGTTAAAGCCATAGATCACTACTCTCTTCTCATTTTCTAACTCCTCATCTTTTCTACTCTTTAGGATGACGGACGCCAAGATCAAGTACGCCCAACCAGATGAAGGCACACCTTTTGGATTTCACTTGAAGGAAGTCACCAAGTACCGAACATTGGACTACCAAGCTTCACCGGACTTTCAACGCCACTCGCTCAAGAGGAGCGCTGAAGATTCAAGCTCATGTTCCAGAAGGACATTCGCCCCAATCACCAAGCCTATAGATAGTGTTTTCATTGCACCAACTTGAGTCAGGAAAGAGCATGGCAGCTCACATCACCATGGGACGCATTGGAGAAGTTTATCAAGAAGACCTCAAGGACACTATCTACCAGATTTGCGGATGCCGAGATGACAACTGGGACGTCGTCAGCACCAAAAAGGATAGATCCATTGCAGCTTTCATCCATGAGTTAAATCAGCACATTCGACGCCAGGAGAACCAAATGTGCAATGATATGTTGGAGTTGCAGAATACAAAGGGAAGGATCATCGAACTGGAAGGAGAACTAAAGACTACACGCAGGGACTACATGGACGAGATCGTAGCTCTGGCAAGACACAATAACGATCTTAAGTACGAGATCGAAGAACTCAAGAAGAAGTTGGCGCTCAGGAATGAAGACCAGTATGTCAATTACCCAAGCGACTACATCAACATCGACCACACCGATTCGGATCCAAGTGAACCCGACTTTGAAGACGAAGCTGGAGCAGACATCATGGAGTCTTCCACCGGTTCAAATTAGTAGAAGTCCCCCACATAATTAGTAGTATTTCCCTCCATGTAAACATTATAGTACACGCACTTTTGCGATAGTTAGATTGATGTAAGCCCTTGTTTGATTGAATGAAGTGATTTTGTGTGCATTTGCTCATGTGCATTTGGGTAGTGATTCCCCTTAGACCTCATTCTATTCTACATTTCTCTTCTTTTCTAAACCCATCAGATGCCTCCGAGACGCGACCCCGGATTCGTTTTCCCGCCAGAAATCACCCAATTGATCCAGCAGCAGAAAACCCTGATTCAAACATTGGTGCAGAACCAGGGGAACAACAACAACAACAACAACAACAACAACAACAACAACCCACCACCACCACCACCTGCGGATCATCTGACTCGTTTCCTTAGATTGAATCCGCCGGTGTATTCCAGTAGCACCGAGCCGATTGTAGCAGTATGACCGGCTCCGCAAGATAGGAAGGAGTTGACCATCGCAGGATGCATGAGATGGTGAAAGAGTGAAGTTTGCAGCACATCAGCTTGAAGGACCCGCAGCAGCATGGTGGGAGAATTTCACAGCCACTTACCCGGTAGACACTGTCACATGGGATCAATTTCAGCAAGCTTTTCGCACTGCCCATGTTTCAGCAGGAGCCATGGCCATGAAGAAGCGTGAGTTTCGCAACTTACGCCAAGGAGGAAGGACTGTTGGCAAGACGTGGATGACTTTAGTAAATTAGCACGTTATGCCCCGGATGACGCTACTCTGATGCAGCTAAACAGGAGAAGTTTTAGAAGGACTGAATGATGAGTTCAGATGCCGTTGATGGTAGCCAGTTTCAACAACTACCAGGAGTAGGTAGACCGAGCCCTCATGATTGAAGGAAAGCAACAAAGAATTGAGAACTGCAAGCGGAAGTATGGACAAGGGAAGTATAACTCGAGCTCAGCAGAAACCTCGTTATACCCCTATATCAGAATTCAGTTTCAGCATACCCATGGAGGAGGAAATTAGATAACCATAATGGCGCCAAGAATGGGAACGGAATGGAGGAAGCAACGGCCAGAATCGCACCAACCCGTCAACACCATCCAAGGTAGACTTGAGTCACATTACTTGCTTTAAGTGCCGCAAGACTGGGCACTATGCAAATGACTGTCCAGAAGGCCAAAATGGAAATGGCAATGGAAGCTCTGGAAAGAAGCCCAACCCTTTCAACAGGGGACAGGTGAACCACATTGATGTGGAGGAGGTTGAAGATCAGCCCGATGCAGTAATCGGTAAGTTTTTGGTTAAGTCATTTACTGCAGTTGTTCTTTTCGATACTGGTGCATCGCATTCATACATATCAAGGGGATTTGTGGATAAGTACAAGTTACCGACCCAAGCCCTTAGGTCACCCATGCTAGTAACCTCACCCGGAGCAGAGTACATGGCTAGTAAATGGTGTGATCGACTGCCACTAAGGATTGGACACTATGTCTTCCCCTCAGACCTAATAGTTCTGGAATCCCAAGGATTGGATGTGATATTAGGAATGGATTGGTTATCAAAGTATGGAGGAAACATAGATTGTACCACAAGGTCAATTTTGCTCACCACACCAGAAGGAAGAAGGATTTAGTATGTATCACGGCACGAGCCGAGGAGAGCACAAGTTAATTGCTTATCAGGAGTGGTACAGGAAGAAGTACCAGTGGTGAAGGATTATCCTGATGTATTTCCGGAAGAATTGCCAGGAATGCCACCGGATAGAGACATTGAGTTTTTGATCGAGCTGTTGCCAGGAACAGGCCCGATATCGAAGCGACCGTACAGGATGCCCGCATAGGATTTGGCCGAAATCAAGAAGCAGATTAAGGAACTATTGGATAAAGGTTTTATTCGCCCAAGTTCTTCACCTTGGGGATCACCCGTATTGTTAGTGGAGAAGAAGGATGGATCTTTGAGAATGGTTGTTGATTATCGTGGATTGAATGAAGTAACAATCAAGAACAAGTACCCACTACCTATGATAAATGATTTGTTTGATCGCTTGCAAGGAGCCAAAGTGTTTTCCAAGATCGACTTGCGATCAGGGTACCATCAGTTGAAGATTCGGGAGCAAGACATACCCAAGACAGCATTTACCACGAGATATGGACTGTATGAGTATACCGTTATGTCATTTGGACTGACTAACGCGCCAGCCTATTTCATGAACCTGATGAACAAAGTGTTTATGGAGTTTTGGATAAATTAAATCGTGGTGTTCATTGATGATATTTTGATTTTCTCGAAGAATGAAGAGGAACACAAGGAACATTTGCGATTGGTTTTGGAGAAACTGAGGGAACACCAGTTGTATGCCAAGTTCAGCAAATGTGAGTTTTGGCTAAAGGAAGTTGGATTTCTCGGACATGTTATATCCGGAGAAGGGATAGCAGTTGACCCCACAAAAGTTGAGACCGTAACCAAATGGGAAGCACCAACGAAAGTTGGAGAGATTCGGAGTTTCCTTGGACTCGCAGGATACTACCGAAGATTCATTGAGAATTTCTCAAGGATTGCAAAGCCTCTGACTGAATTGTTGAAAAAGGAAAACAAATTCATATGGACTGAGGACTGTGAGGCTAGTTTTCAGGAGTTGAAGAAAAGATTGGTTACCTCACCAGTTTTGATATTGCCATATCAGACTAAGGATTATGAGGTGTATTGCAACGCTTCACGTCGAGGACTTGGAGTCGTGCTTATGCAGGAAGGAAGAGTTGTTTCGTATGCTTCACGACAACTTAAGCCCCATGAGTTGAATTATGCCACTCATGATTTGGAGTTAGCAGCCGCCAGCATGCCTTGAAGACGTGGAGACATTTTCTCATTGGAAATCATTGTGAAGTATATACGGATCACAAGAGTTTGAAGTACATCTTCACACGTAAGAATTGAATCTCGACAAAGGAGATGGTTAGAACTTATCAAGGATTATGACATGAGATTGCATTATCACCCCGGAAAGGCTAATGTCGTAGCAGACGCATTGAGCCGTAAGAGCCACGTCAATACCCTAATGATGGGAGGAATACCCAATGAGTTAGCCGAGGACCTTCGAGAGCTATGTTTGGAAATAGTTCCGAGAGGCTATGTAGCAGCATTGGAGATTCAGTCGACACTAATGGACAAAATCAGAGAAGCCCAAAAGGCAGATAAGGAAGTTGCCTCCATAAAGGAGAAAATGGGCAAAGGAAAAGCTAAAGGATTTCGTGAGGATGAGCACGATACCCTATGGTTTGAAGACCGTTTTTATGTGCCCAATGACCCGTAGATCGAAGTTGATTTTGCAAGAAGCCCATGATTCACCCTATTCGATTCACCCAGGAAATACCAAGATGTATTGGGATTTGAAGAATATTTTCTGGTGGACCGGAATGAAGAAGGATATTGTGGAGTATGTAGCAATTTGTGACGTATGTCAGAAAGTAAAGGCAGAGCATCAGAAGCCAGCAGGATTGTTACAACCGTTGCCGATACCCGAATGGAAGTGGGATAAACTAGGCATGGATTTCATCACAGGTTTGCCAAAGACTCGTTCAGATATGACTCGATTTGGGTCATAGTCGACCGCTTGACCAAGGTAGCTCATTTCATTCCAGTCAAGACTACCTATAGCAGTGCTAAGTTGGCAAAGATATACATGACCAGAATTGTGTGCTTACACGGAGTTCCAAGGAGCATCAGACGACAGAGGAACCCAGTTTACCTCGAAATTTTGGAACCAGTTGCACGAAACATTGGGAACCAGATCGAATTCAAGACAGCTTTCCACCCACGCATCGATGGACAGACCGAGAGAGTCAATCAGATTTTGGAAGACATCTTTGAGAGCTTGTGCACTAGATTATGGATCTAGTTGGGATGATAATTTGCCCTATGCAGAATTTTCCTACAACTACAGTTACCAAACCAGCTTAAAGATGGCACCTTCGAGGCTCAGATGGAAGAAGGTGCAGGACACCGTTGTCATGGGACAAAACTGGAGATCGCCATTGTTTGGACCAGATTTGATTAAGGAGTCGAACAGAAAGTTAAGTTAATTCGAGACAGGCTCAAGGTAGCCCAGTCCGCATGTAAGAGCTATGCCGATTCAAAGCGCAGCGATTGAGTATGAGGTTGGAGACAGAGTATATCTTAGAGTATCCCCGCCCGAGGAGTTAAGCGTTTTGGAGTTAAAGGAAGTTAGCACCCGCTTCGTTGGACCATATAAGATTTTGCAACGCATGGGAGAAGTTGCGTATAAGTTGGAATTGCCAGAAGGACTGTCAGGAGTTCATGACGTATTCCATGTTTCTCAGTTGAAGAAATGTCACCCCGAGATAGCAGAGGTACCGCTAAGAGATACAAGACCACTGGAAGCAATTCATTTGAAGGATGACTTGACATATGAGGAAAACCGTTAAGATTCTCGATTATGCCAGCAGAGTTACCCGCAGCAAGGTTATCAAGTTTTGCAAACTGCAGTGGAGCCACCACACCGAGGATGAAGCCACCAGGAAAGAGAGGAAGTTTTGCTCAAGGACCACCTCACCTATTTTCTAGTTAACCCGAATCTCGAGGGCTAGATTCATCTTAGGTAGGTTTGTAACATCCCAAATTTTCAATTTGGAATGTTATACATTAGGTCATCATGCATATCATATTTTCTCGCATTTTTCCGATCCTAGAAAATTTCACGCAACTCAAGGACCCTCGGAGAGAGTTGGAAGTTTCATTATTTTCATATTTGGGATTTCTCAAATTTTTAAAATAGGATCATTTGGATTTATTTAAATTATCTTCATAAAGTTTTTCTTATAAAAATTTTAAGAGAGGGAATAATATGACTTTCCCAACATTTAGGAAAAAGAAGGTATTATAAATAAATCAAATTTGGCTTTTGAAGATTTATTTTGCTTAGGCAAAATGAGCATTTTAAAATATATGCATGTTTGCCGCTTTTAAAGTTCATTTTGTTCGACTCATTTTACGAGTCGGGAAAATTATTTTATTAAAATCGGAGTTCGTTGGTATTTTTTTAACTCGCTTGGTTTTGATTTAAAAAAATCGCGCCCTTCTGGGCCAAGGCCCAGCCGGCCCAGCCCAGCAGCGCCTGCCCACCTCCCTCTCCTCACAAGACGCCGCCTGCTGGAGCCCGCCACAAGACGCCACCCGCCGCCCGCCGCTCGTGTCCGGTCGGACACGAGGTCACCGCCCTGGCCCCTTCCCAAGCCGCCGCCCCCCCCTCTTAAATACCGCCGCCCCCCCCCCTCTCTCTCATCCCGCCGCCCGCCTCCAAGCCGAGCCCGCCGCCGCCAGGACGCCGCCCGCCGCCGCCGTTCCCCGCCGTCGCCTGAACCCCCGCCCTCGCCGCCCCTTCCGACCCGCCGACCCCGCCCCACGGAGCCCTCGGCGAAGCCCCGAGGTAGCCGACCCCGCCGCCCCGCCCGATCCGGTTTTCCCTATAAAAACTGATCCGGTTTTTTTTTGTGATGTTCGGTTTTTTTAAAAAAAAAACCCTAGAAGGTTTTATTTTTATTCGGTTTTCTTAATTAACGAACGTTCACCGAACCGTTCGTTTCACTGAATGTGTTCGTTGGATTAGTTCTGTTAACGAACGTCTGTTATTTAAACCGTTCGTCGTTTTCTTTTAATCGGATTTAATCCGTCATTTTTCTGATTCGATTTCCGATCCGATTTTCAAATCTGTTTATTTTCTCGCTCGTTTATCGGAATCAGGTGATTCAAGCGCCTGGAGTTTCGTTACGAAACCGCCGTTCCGACTAACCTACTTACACAAAGTTTTGTTACTGTAAATTTTGACCTAGTTTCAGATTGCTAAACCGAGTCGTTCTCTCTCGAGTTTCGACTTTCGATGCTTTATTTGATTCGATTCTTTTTGCAACCAGGGTTCTTAAGTTGAACTCTCTGGTTAGATCTTTTATTCGAGATTTCCCCGTGCATTAGATGAGTACTTATTGTATGCTTGTTGTTTGTCTGCGTTAGATCACCCGGAGTGCGCCGCTTGTTACTTCGAATCTCTAGGTCTCGCGGGTCATCAGCAAGGCAAGTAACACTTGATCATACCTTTTCTACTACCCAGTTTTATTGCATTAGATCAAACCCTCAAACACTTGCATGTTTAGGATCAAATTAAATTGTGGGTTTGGGAAGTAGATTGAGGTAGTACCTATTACCTGTTTTACTTATGAAACCTTGGGAGTTACTTCTACGTTTGCTTATTGTGCCATGCTATGCTAGTAGACGTGGATTGGGTGAGTGAATATCCATGACAGATGTGAGATTGTTAATTAATGGTTTATCTAAGGTGGCAACCTAAACACACATCTGGGTGGATTGAGGCACCTGGTTTCTATCGAACTTGCCTGTATTTCTTCGGACCGCCACCCGTGCTCTAAGGGATCATAAGATTATTCAAACTGAAACTTCCGTGTGCAGCCACAAGCCAATTATGGGCTCTGGCGTAGTTGACTAAGTTGTGCGAACTATTACGGGTAGGCTAGCTGATGTAGGGGATGTAGGTTGGTACGGTCTACCCACATGTAAGGTGCTAGCGCTTCTGAAAGACTATGTCTCGGTCATCCGTTTCTCAAACACCCTGTAGTGCGAGAACCAAGCGGAGGCGATCGAGTCTTGTGGGGAAAAGTGCACAAACCTCTGCAGAGTGTATAAACTAATCATGATTAGCCGTGTCCCCGGTTATGGACGTCTTGAGTATCTAGTTCTTGAATATCATGTGAATCTCAACATGTTACTTCTAAATAAAAGTTATTGGGTTTTGATGAGTACTTTTTAATTGGGATTGAGGATGCTGTCAACCATTCTCAATGTTTAACAACCACCATGATAGTTAAATAAAGTTATTCCTTTGATGTAGGGAAAATCAGCTTTATGCAAATGTAACCGTAGAGCCTTACCACCAGCCAAATATGCATGTAGTATAGACTTATTCCTTCATTGCTCTTATGTGTTACATTGCCAGCATATTCCATGTGCTGACCTGTTGGCTGCAACTTTCACGTTGCAGACTTTTCGCACGACAGTAAGGTGTTAGGTCGTGGTTCTATACTCAGTGATGCCGTTGGAGTTGATGGACTCGCTTATCTTCCAAGCCTTCCGCTGTTATCATTAGATGGCCTTAAGCCATATTATTGTAATAAGTTCCCTTGTGGACAACGATGTAATAAGTGTGTGATTGCTACTCTGCTACAAATCCTTCGAAGTACTGTGTGGTGTCAGCATTACTGATCCAGGGATGACACTGAGCACAGAGACTTGATCCATTCGGGTCTGGTCGCTACATTCACTCACCAAATCATCAAAGTATATTTGGACAGAGGAAAACATCTACCACTTCTCTCTCGATCGCGCCCCAGAAAGAAATTTTGATGGACCAATTATTCATATGGGCAGATCGTTGGCAGATGCACGTGCAAAAGGATCGTGGGAATAGCAATGAGAGAGATCGGAGTCTGAGTATGTGAGAGAGGAAGAGGTCAAACCATGGAGATTAGCGATCAGTAAACCACGCTGGGGCTGGCAATTTTCCTTATTACTTCTCTTGGGTGAGGAGAAAGATGGGGGAGATACATCTAATGACGACCCATTGATTAGGCATGAGTTGTGGAGGAATGCCTGTGACTTTCTAGTCAATAAGATACGTGCGTGACTGTCAAGAAAGGACGTTGTTTATCGTTTTTGTCGAGGATGCTGTTCATCTGTTTTATTTTTTGAGAAATCGTTGTTTACTGATTGGATCAAGTCCTGCGATTGGATTCTTTCCTTTTTCTGATGGTAATTATGCACACATATGAGGTTGTGTCCTTTCCCGTCGTGTCAGGTTGTTTTTCTTTTTTACCACAACAATAACGTAAATCCAAGGGGCAAGATAGATCAATTATATAGATCGAACAGTTACAATATTTTTAATGATGTGTATTAATGTGCTGATTCATATGGTGCCTCCAATTAGTAATAAGAAGATTCTAAAGATAATTCCATACTTATTTATTTAGGATGTAGTATTATATATGTTGATAATTTTTCTTACTAGCTTGGTAAAAGATGGCAAAGTTTGACTTTCGAAAACTAATAATCCCCATAAAAAGGAATGGAGGAGTGTGTAATAAAGGAATACATTGTGCCTAGTTTAATATTATTCATTTAAGGTCATTTGTTGCTTTGTTACGATAATATTCCAGAGAAATCTATTATTTGTGTGATATTCAACATTGCGAGTATGTGGATGTGCATGGATTGACAATTCACCCAATTACTTGAAATAATACTAACAGATGAAAAGACACTATTACATTTATTTGTATACGTATAACTTGGATCTCATGCTTTAGATAATTTGCATATGCAACTCATATATGATTGTGTGTGTCTTAGATTTCTTATGCACATATATATTTTATCAACAAAATAATAGAGTACATATACTATACAAATATAATATTTTGGAAAATAATTGGTTCATGAATTGTGTACATGAGCAAAGAATCAAGTAAAATATGTTCTTGAAATGGGATATCACATAATAGGATTTCTGAATTTAGCCTTAACCATTCAAGTTTTCATCATCAAAATAATTACTAATAATATAAGTTTGACAAAGGAATATGACTTCTTTAAACAATTCTAGTAAACATGAGTACTCACTTATCCGACTGTAAAAGAATCAAAAAGCATGCATGCATATTTGTTAATCATGTGCACACAAAAGCTAATTGAAGAAATATACACTCCTGCTTTCTTGATGGATAAATAATTAAGAAAACTAGATGATACCTTGCGCGTTGCTGCAAAAATCGGTTGCAATATATTTCAATGATATTTAGGTTGTATTAAACATAATTATTTGGATTAATAATATATGAATAATTGCATTTGATTATTGTGTAGTTGAAAAATATTTATAGAATATACGTAACATAATAGAAAGGAAAAAAATCATGCATTTTGTGGCGGTCCTTCGATGATGCGACATTTGTGGTCAGGTGGAATGTGTTCATGTTGAGATAATTAGAGATAGTGGAGATCAACTAATAATGTAAAACTTTTTACATGCATGTTGAGATGGGCTTTGATGATGTGGCATGTGTGCATGTTGAGATAAATAGAAGTAGTGAGGTTTGACTAATCAGGTATATAGGATATAGAATATGTTACATGGCATTAATAATATTTAATAAGGATGTATCTATCCTAAATTACAATAGTGTAATTCAATAAGGCTGGCCATAGTGGGGGTAACATAGCTAGTATCATGCACTTGAGACTAGCAAACATGCTTATGTAGAATACAATTAAAGAAGAGAGAGGGTTAGAGTAACATAGGTAGATACCCTATCATAATAAATGTGATGCTACTATGTGTCATGCATGACAATAAATAAGATGAGTATGATACTATGCACTATGAAGATAGTATATCATATGAATGATACTAATATATGATACTAGTAGCCTAAGCGCAAAATGACAATGGTGGGCAACCCCCATGGAGGTTGGTATTTTGAAAAAATCAAAAAAAAAATTTTAAAGTTTCAAAAAATTGTGACAAAAATGATACATCTTAACATGGATGTATTCTACATGTGTTAAATTTTGAAGATGAAATACATTATGGTGAGAGCTACACAAAAAAGACAAATCGCGTTTTTCAAACTGATGAACAGTACAAACACTGTTCACTATTAGAAATGCGGGATTTTCTCATTTTTGTGCAACTCGAACCATAATGTATTTCATTGTCACATTTTATACACATGTAGAAGACATCCATATGAATGTGTAGAATTTTTTGAAACTCCAAAGCGTAATTATTGAATTTTTAAAAATATCCACCTCCATGGAGGTCGCCCGCCAAAAGCTCGGTAGCCTATGGGCCCTCTCAATGCTCCACCTTGTACATGTGCTATAAGGTTGCCAGCTAAGAAAAAAATGACATGCTAGTTAAGAAGAGAGAGAGAGAGTAGTATGGTGACCCTAGGAAGAAACGGAGCTAAGCACGTGTACCTAGGTGGAAGCATAATTCTAAGTCTACAACTAATTAAATGCACGAAGCTAGCACCCAAAAGCTTAGCACCTTTGCATTGAGGACTTAAGTTGCTAAGGCATTTAATACACTTAGCACCTTATTTTAGCACCTTTGCATTGGAAAAATCACACTTATGGATCGTGCATGTGCAAATGTTTATTACCAACCATACTTATTATTAGTCATAAACATGTTCACATATTTAATAATACACGTGCTGGAAATTGAACATGGTTGGGGCTGGGCCGTTAACACTTTCTGTGTGCTATGACTCCAGGAGCGGTTATGTTGCTGTTCGAGGGTCCATTTGGTACCATACTGCACACGGGGGACTATCGGCCCACATCATATTGTGTACGGAAATTGCTACAGAAATTGGAAGCAAATGTTTGCCGGTTGGACACTGTGTACCTGGACTTGACATTTCCCAAATTTCACGAGTTTCCGAGCAAGGAGTCGGCGATTCAGCAGGTTTCCTTCTAGATTGAGACTTTATATATGCTTGTTGTGACTTCTTGGACTAAGAAACGACTCGCTGATTGCAGGTTATAGCTTGCATATCAAAGCATTCACGTGCACCTTTCATTTATCTTGCATGTCAAAGACTTGGCCAAGAAGAGATCTTAAAAGAGGTGTCAAGGTCATTTAGATCGAAAATCTATGTTGATAAGGGACTGTACTTGGATTTTTTTAACACATTGTCACACATTGTCCCTGAAATAATCACTGATGATCCAACTAGTCGCTTCCAGGTGTGTTAATCTTGAAATACATTCAATTTTGTTAATGCGACCTCCCATTATGTTATTTGTTTCTTCAAATTACACCTAGACATTGTCCCTGAAATAAATGAAGTCACAACATCATATATACTAATATATGATATTATGTAATCTAAATGTAGTAAGTAAATTAGTACCATGTACTCAGTGGCGGAGCTTATTGGAGACCAACAGGGGCCATGCCCCCCTTATTTTTTGCATCCATTGAAGAACAAGCTACATCATGAGCCTAATTAGTGTTTAAACTACAAATTAGCCCCTCCTTCCCTATTAACTTGGTTCCTTTTGACTAATGGCCCCCTCTTGAATTATTCTCAAGCTCCGCCACTGCATGTACTATATATTATACTAACGTGTGATACTATTCACTATAAGTGCACTAACTTCTTAACTTAGCAGGTACTGCCAGTTCAATCGAAGGAGCTAAATAAGATAGCAACCCAGAAGCTCGAAGAGGCAAGGGCTAGCGATCAGCTAGAACCTTTATTTATTCGTCCTTCAACTTGGCGGTATTCCAATGCCTATGTTCAAAACCGGAAACCCAGCCTAACAGAAGCTGAGCAGGATGGTAATGTATGGTGTGTTTGTAATTATGTATGGAAAATGGAATCTTTCGTTAAACTCACGATACAAACACATTTCTACCTTGTAAATTCTTGAAATGAAATTTGATTTAATTAATTGACTTCTCACTTCACTTTTGTATTATACTCTTAAAAAATTGATGTGCATGAAGAAGCCCTAGAGTTGTGCAGATAGAAGAAACATGGGTGGACCATAGGACATTTGGACTATCGATGGGTGTGAACGGTTATATATCAAAAAATGTTATCAACATGATGTGCAAAGCTATCATGTCAGAACAGAGTGATGCACATTTCTTGAAGCATCTGTTTAATTCTGAGCTTGGAGTGAGTGCATTTATTTTCATTCATCCCCATAAGCAATTTAACACTACTACAAAAAGGGCTATAGATGGAATGACTACTAATGGCGCACCTGTGATGTGGTGCGCCATTACTATATTCTAATGGCGCACCATGTCTCGGTGCGCCATTAGTAATATATTACTAATGGCGCACCTGGTGTGCGGTGCGCCATTAGTAGTTTCAAAAAAAAAAACATAAAAAAAAATTTGTTACTAATGGCGCACCGATACATAGTGCGCCATTATTAATTGACATAGTAATGGCGCACCACATCCGTCGTACGCCATTAGTAGTTTTGAAAAAAAATGTAAAAAATAAATAAAAAAAAATTTGTTACTAATAGCGCACCATGTCTCGGTGCGCCATTACTAGTTTTAACTAGTAATGGCGCACTTTCCACTGGTGCGCCATTACTAAGTTTTTTCAAAAAAAATCAAAAAATATCATTTTTTTATTTTTTTTCAAAATTATAATATCGCACCGTGGGGTGGTGCGCCATTACTAGTTAACTAGTAATGGCGCACCACCCCACGGTGCGCCATTAGTAACTTGGCCACCTTCCACCGAATGCACCCCACGGATCGCTTTTCAGTTTTAAAAGAAATAAAAGAAAATGATGAAAATGTCAAAAAATAAAAGAAAATAAGTTTCCCATGTGATATGTGGTCTAGTTGTTGGGAAAATTTGCAAATATGAATTTCGACTTCATTTGCAAAATCTCTAGAATTTGTAAAATGGGCATAACTTTTGCATACTAACTCGGATGAAAAAGTTTTTTATATGAAAAATCATCTACTCGAAAAGTTACATCCAAATTTAACCAGGGGAACCCCGTTAAACATTTTCAAAATCCCCAAAAACCTAACAGAAAAAAGTTACAGGGCTTTCAAGATCTAGCGGCAAAAAAATTCAAAAAATTTCAAACTTACTAGTGGCGCACCGTGGATGTGGTGCGCCACTAGTAACAGAAAAAAAATTGGTTTTGAATTTTTTTTTGTATTTTTTTTCAAAATATGATACGTAATATGATCGAGAAGTTTGAAATATTTTTCAAAATTTCATCATAGTCATGAACATGAACAAAGTCCTAGACATCAATAAGGTATAACAGGATTGATATGCTAGATATATCAACAAGTGCATGTGAAGTGAGCTGTTGCTGGGGTTGGATAGAACTCTAAAGTTAAGCGTGCTTGGGCTGGAGTAGTGTGAGGATGGGTGACCTTTCGGGAAGTTTGACCACGGAGTGCGATTTGACCTGTGCTTGGGCTGGAGTAGTGTGAGGATGGGTGACCTTTCGGGAAGTTTGACCACGGAGTGTGATTTGACCTGAGATTAAGCATATTGACCCGAGATTAAGCCATAGTGAACTGAGATTAAGAAAAAATTGAAAAAAAAAATTGAAAAATTTGAAAAAAATTTAAAAAAAAATTGAAAAAATTTGAAAAAAAAAATGTTACTAATGGCGCACTTCTATAGGGAAGCGCCATTAGTATACCGATACTAATGGCGACTTCTATGTGGTGCGCCATTAGTATACCAGATACTAATGGCGCAAGATGGGTTATACTAATGGCGACTACATGGTGCGCCATTAGTATACCAGATACTAAGGGTGTGTTCGGTTGCTGTCACCAGATGGAATGGCATGGGTCCATCCCGTCCGAGAGCCCATTCTCACGCTCGGTTAGTAGATGGAACCGAACCCACTAGTCCCGAAAAGGAATATTCGGTCTATATGCGGAACCGACGATACCTCTCGATTCGAGCGGACGACCAGAACGCGATCTCTCCTTCGCACCGAGCCCTATCCTATCCCATCTCTCCTTCCCAGCCGCCACCCTCCCGCATCTCTCCTCCTCTCGATCCGCCACGCCCCGCCCCTCACGCACCTCTCCGCGCCGGCTCCCTCTCCTCCCGTCACATCCCCCCTGCGATGGCGGCCTACCAGGCGGCGGCGGCGACCTACCAGGTGCTAGCGACCTACCAGGCGGCGGCGGCGGCGGCGACCTAGCAGGGCGGCGACCTAGCAGGCTGCATCGACGAACCAGCAGGGCGGCTAGCAACATAGGCAAGGTACGGTTCCATTCCCTTCTCTCAGATATACATGTTGATGCTTAGGACAGATTTATGTTTCGTGTGTGCAATGTTCTTCCTCAAGATGCTTAGGACAGATTTATGTCCTCAGATATACATGTTGATGCTTAGGACAGATTTATGTTTCGTGTGTGCAATGTTCTTCCCCAAGATGCTTAGGACAGATTTATGTCTCAGATATACATGTTGATAGTATGTATCATTGTAGATGGTCAAGATGAGCAAAAGAAAAGGATGGCTAGGGAGCAGCTGTTTTGTTGCATTAGCTGCAATGGCAGTCATTGTTAGGGCTATAATAAGGAAGAGGAGACCACGTATTACCTATGGCCCAATGCATGAAAATCGAATCAGATTTGATTATCTAAACCAAAAAATTTGGCAAAGTGATGTGTTATGCAAAAACATGCAAAGGTTTGAAAGAGCTGCATTCTTTCGTTTGTGTGGTATATTGAGGGATCGGGATTTGCTAGAAGACAGTCCACATCTTAGTGTGGAGCAACAATTGGCAATGTTTTTGCATACAATTGGGCATAACCTTCGGAATAGAGTTGTTTCAGCCAATTTTGGTAGATCATACGGCACAACAAGCATCTATTTTAGAAAGGCTCTTCATGCCATAGGCGAAGCCAGAATGATTATATAAGGCCACCATCATTGGAAACCCCGCAAAAATTGCAGGAAATCATCGATTTGACCCATATTTTAAGGTAATTTCAGAAACTATTCCTTAGCTATCTAGGCTATATGATATGCCATTTAATACTGGTCACTATATAGGATTGTATTGAGCTATCGATGGTACACATGTGCGAGCAGGTGTTACCAAAGATGTGGAGCCTTCTTTTCGTGGTAGGAAAGCCTTTACCACTCAAAATGTGATGGCAGCAGTAGATTTTGACCTCCGCTTCACATATGTTTTGGCTGGATGGGAAGGGTCCGCTGCAACACGCGACGCCTTAGCTGATGCGTTAACTCGTGAGAGAGGCTTACAAGTACCACCTGGTAAGAAGTTGACGTACATAGAAATTGTCCATATGTTACTGCCTTAAGAAACCATTATAACCAATATTTATTTTTATTTTTTAGGAAAGTACTACCTAGTTGATGCCGGTTATGGAGCCAAGCCAGGGTTCTTGCCACCTTTTCGTGGCGTGAGGTACCATTTGAATGAGTGGGGCAACAATCCGGTCCAGAATGATAAGGAGCTATTCAACCTTAGGCACTCATCTCTACGGGTGACGGTAGAGAGGGCTTTTGGATCTCTCAAGAGGCGTTTCAAAATTTTAGATGATGCCAAACCGTTCTTCACTTTCCCGGTCCAAGTCGACATTGTTATAGCTTGTTGTGTTCTTCATAATTATGCACTATCACAAGGGATCGATGAATTCATTATACCGGAAGTGACATGGACCACCCAACCAATTCGAACATCAAGGCAACAATTAAGTGACAATAGGGCCTTGGTAGACCATAGGCTACAAATTGCCGCCCAAATGTGGGAAGATAGGCAACTCATGTATGCAAATTTATGAGTGCACCGCACTATGTATTTGTAATGTTTAAGGAACTACCTTTGTATTTATTTGATGGCTGGACAAGTTGTGGTATTTATTATGTCAAACAATACATTTGTGACGATTTCATCCATTTTATTGTAACATTTTGATGGTTGGGCAGATTGTGTCTTATATATGTTTAAATCATGTGTTTGTGATGACTTCATCCATTTTTTTGCAATTTTTTTGTTGGCTGAACAGAAATGGACAATGTTGAAGTTACCGCTGCAAGTGGGATCTCTGGGAAAAGTGGGGTCATGGTATGGACCACTTCCATGACCAACACTATGCTAGGTTTTTTGGCTGACCTTGTTGCTAAAGGGAAGAGAACTTCTAGTGGATTCAGGGAGACACATCTCAAACAATGTGCTGCTGTTTTGAACGAGCAATTCAAGCTAGCTATCACCTCTGATCAAGTTAGAAACCATCTCAAGAAGTGGAGGAAGATTTGGGTTAGGGTTGTCAATTTGAAGAATTTAAGTGGAGCTCTATGGGATGAAGATACTTGCACAATTAGGCTCAGCGAAGAACACTATGCAGGTCACTGTATGGTAAGCTTCTTGTAATATGAACGGTTTGGCATCATCTAAAATTTTCTGCCTTCATTATGCTAATGACTTGCAAATTTTTTGTAGACCCACAAACCTGATGCTCCTTCTTGAATAACCCAATTGAACACTATCATGCCATGGCGACCATTTTTGGAACAACTGGGCTAAGGGATGAATGCAAGGTCTGAAATGATCTCCTTTCTATTGACGTTGATGATGAGGAGAATGGTGAGGTGAATGGTGAGATCAACACGCCACCGCAAGTTGGTGAGTCTTCTCACCCCAAAGGACCACCAAAAAGAAGGCCAAGGTGGTGAAAGTTCTAGAGGATCCACTAGGTGCCATTCTCAAAGATGGTTTTAAACTTGTGGCTGAAGCTCTTGTGAAATCTGGTGGAGATGATGATGATATACCCGATGACCTTTGGGATGTAGTCTCTAGTTTGAAAGAATTTGATGAAGAGCACCTTGCCCACTATTATGCTCATCTCGTTGACAACCCCAAGACGGCAAGAGCCTTCATGAAGCTTTCCGAAACCAACAAATCTGTTTGGGTGATAGGTATGTGAAGAAGAACTTCTAAATTCGATATGGTTGTATGGTTGTCAAGTATGTGAACTTGACTTGTATGGCTGTAGTGCCATTGGCTTGCTTTACGATATTTGGAATGTGAACTTGTATGGTTGTATGTGAGAGACATGTATTGGCTGATTGCTTTTGGATGTGCCAAATGAACTTGCTACCTGATTCTACCTTATGATATTATTGCTGATAATTGTGTTCTATGTCAATATATATTATTGTGTTGTTTTTCTTGGAAATACAAATGAAATGCTGCCGAATTTTTGAATTTCTGTTATTCAATTTTTCATTCCATTCTTCCAAACCAAACACTGGAACGGAACCAACCCGTTCTACTTTTTTGCACCTACTAAACACAGGAACGGAACCGACCCATTCCTCTGGAATGGAACCATTCCATTCCGTGACAGTTGGTTCCTCAACCAAACACACCCTAATGGCGCACCAGTGGTGCGCCATTAGTAAAAAATACTAATGGCGTGCTAGTAATGGCGCACCGGTAGTGCGCCATTAGTAGGCAAAACCGGTGCGCCATTAGTAGGCCTTTTTCTAGTAGTGTAATTAATATGTGATGGAGGTATATTTGTTTAAAGCGGTAATATCCTGTTTTATTGAATTTTACACATTGCAACATTACATTGTTTGATTAAAAATGTTTTTGTTTTCGTTGTGGTAGATTTGTTTTAGATTGCACTTAACCCCATTAGCTTGTTTTTACTACTTTCTCGTTCATTTTTTCACTAATTTTCTGTATTAATGGGAGTATGTACTCCCACATTCAATACCTATAAAATAAACCTATTAATCATGTTTATTATTCTTAATAGACTCTGTTAATTAATATATATCATTATATATAGTGATCTTATTTTTATTTTCCACATATCTATTTTTCTCATACAGAAAATGCTTCAAGGCCCCTCCACATGCCGAGAAAGCATTTCAAACTACCTATCTAAGCCCAATCAGGGATTCAAACCCGAAAACATGGATGCAGTGAATATTACATTTATGGAACTTTGTATAGTCATTTCTTATCATCATGTATAACTTTTTTCAGTTTTTCATTGCTTCAATGCATGTACAAAACTAATCATTACGGGATGACATGATCATGTCTGCAGGTTTTTGTACCATTGCTAAATTGCGAGACTTGGTACCTACTTGTAGCAAATTTTTGGAAGAGACGGTTCGAGGTATTGAGTCCAATGGGGTGCACTGACGAATTGATAACTCAAGCACAGTTTATTGTATGCAACGTTCAGGAAGCTTTTCATAGTGTATATCCTCAGCTCCATACCGTAACAATCGAAGACATGGATATTACCTTCCATACCATATCAAATTCACACAATGAGTTGAGTTTTACGCTCAAATATTTAATGCAATATAGCACATTTTTTCCAAATCTTCACCATTTCTCTTAAATGTGAAATGGATTATTTTACGAACTAATTTAACCATGCCTCTCCCCTTTTCTTTTCTTTATCTAATTTGATAGATCCAGTAGTGGTATATTTAGCATGAATACACTAGATTTATATGACGGAGAGAAACATATCTTCTTTAATGATGTAAGTAGCAATTCCTCTCTTTTTTCATCTACCATGGTTGCCTAAATATCTCCCATGTAACAGTAGAGAAGTATGCGTTTTTCAAATTGAGTAGGCGTCATTAAAATGCCAATAACTATTAGTAAGTATTATTTATCCCTAATTAAATGTGTCACATACAATACTTTTTCACATTTCATTAATAGTGGAAACATGTGGTTATTCTTTACTATAATGCTTATAATATAATTAATTGACTGCCAGTCTGACGCCAAAGTACTCTGTGAACACTTGGCATTATATTTGTTGCACAACAAGTATAATGAGATGCCCCACAGACATGTACAAGGTATAGTGGGTCCCTAAAGTCAACCTCCCGGTTGTAAATTCCGACTTCATGAAGGTGATCCAGATTATGTTTGTTACCATCTACGAGGAATGTTGCCAAGAAATTTTATGAATGTATCATTTGAAATTGTCCACATGAAGCTAATGTTGTTCATCATGAGTTAGCTTGAAGCACAAAGATCTCCACCCCATGTTTGATTGGATAATCCACTTACTTTTATTTCACACTTATGATATAACCATTATTTGAGTTAATAGAGGATATGTTCTAGGTCCAGGTTGTGAGTGAACACAAATACTATATATGCTCTTGCACCAAAGGGCACTATGCAACATCGTTCTCACGTGTCTCCCTCCGTATTGGTTTTTCTATTTGTCTCCTGCTCGCAACCGCCCAAAATCTAATTTCTATGGGTGTTCTTCATCCACCTCGCTCGTGGTGTTGAGATATGCCACAAGAGCATGAAAACCCAGCATGAGGCAAAGAGAAATACCCAAAGACATGTTAGTGAAGCAATTTGTTGTTTTGGTATGTGAGGTATTCTTCCTGATTATCTTTCTATTAATCTTCTTTACTATTAATAGAAGACAGTTGGTCAATAAGTGATGGTGTCACAACCCCTTCCATCCCTCCTCATGTCCACTCTAGAAACCAACTGACATGCGGTCCCGGCCACAAGATCCTATCATTAACAAACTAAATGAACTACACAATATCCATCCACTCGTTTGATAAAACCATACAGGCCGCAATAAATGAATTTTTAGTGTATCATTTATTTTCCCCACGACTTCTCCATCTTGATTATCTCGACTACACCATCTTGTACAACGGTTAGAGGGTCCCTAAAGTCAGGGGTTATGTGGTTCTGCATGATCGTGGAAGGGTGAGATGTAGCCGTCTAATCATAAATTCCATCTGCATGGCGGTGATTTAGATTGCGTTTTCTACAATCTTCGAGGGAAGCTGCCAAGAGAGTTTGTAGATGTATCGTTTGAAAAGTCACTGGTACAAAATCGGGCATTGGAGGCGGTTCCAGCAAATGGTCTAGTGGCGGTTTATGAATACAACCGCCTCCAATGTCTGGATGCCTCAAGGCAGTAATAAATTTGGTACCACCTCCTATTCTCTATAACTACATGCAGTTTCTAAAGTAGAACCACATGGGCTGCTTTTATTTTGTTCATTTATTGTATTTTTCATGTTCAAACGACATTCAATACACACATTCAAATTATCTCCTTAAAGCACTTCCACATTCATCTCACATTTGCATTGCATTTCATAAATATATACATATTATTTTGTTGGAGTATGAAATCATGACACGAGGGATCAAAGATACCATGTTTATTAGTTTAGCTAAGGCTAAATGCTTAGTTCTTCTTCTGAATGTAAAACAGACAATGACAACTTATAACATGCAACATATGGTAGACTCTTTCTAGGATTTGGACACATGATGATGTTTCTTTTCATTACAGTGTGCAATTACCTCTGGATATATATCATTATTGCCTCATACTAGAACCTAGTATGAGTTATTTTGTATTCTTTTGGTTTGCACATATTTTTTGTTTAAACAAATCAACTTTAAATATTTTGACAATACCTAGTGTTTTCTTGCTTCAACAGTAAGTCAGCTCAATCATGTCGCGCATTCGATTCTTTTCTTTTTTGTCCTCGCCTTTTTTCTTCATGGTTGTTGTATATTTGATGATGATGATGATACGGCCTTGTTTGTTGTTGTTGTTGTTGTTGTTGTTGTTGTTGTTGTTGTTGTTGTTGTTGTTGTTGTTGTTGTTGTTGTTGTTTAAAATAAGATGTGTTTGATGACAGATGGAGTGGGCTGTAGTGTTCCCCCTCCCGCCATATGAATACTTGGAATATGCAGTCATTTTTTCTTGCAACAAGGAAGCTCCATACTCAAGCTTTTTTCATCAAGTTGGATGCATCTTCATTTCTGCTTTAGCATATTGTTGGAGTAGTACTATACTGTTGGATTTGATGTTTCTATGATACTTCTGCCTGGGATGCCCTGCTCTTTTATCTTGCATTCATATTGTGGATGTTGATACTTTTCTCTATAAAGTTGGTCAAACATTACCAAGTTTGACATCAGAAAAATCTAATATGCGGAGTAAAAAGGGCCCGAGGGAGTATTTATTTGTAATTAGCAGTGAGTAGTACAAGCGGATCAGTACAACTTAAAATGCACACACTTGGGCATCAGCTGCAGTACCATTATTACAGCATATATCATATAAGTATACTAGTATAGTAATTAAAGAAAAGGGTAGTAGTCCGTTAGGCTGGTGGGGGATATGCTGGAAGTGCTACACACACGATTCTCTTGGGACGATTTACGCACGATCAGCCAGCTCAGCCTTTGATCAAGTCTGATGCAAGTGTAAATTGCATCTCTTCCCTTTGTCCCTCCTTCAAGAAAAGGCAGCTAGGGTTTTTGTCTCCCATCGGCAGCACCGCCGATCTCCCACGTCTCTTGTGGTCTTAGGGCCATGGGTGCATGGTGGATCTCGGCTTTTGCCGGCGGGAGGGTTCCGTTTTCAGGTGCTTCTTCAAGTCTTGTTAGAGTTTGTGTCCTGCTCAAGAAGACAAGAAGGCGGCGACTTCTTAAAGATGGAATAAGGTTCTCCCCGCCTAGCCCCCATCCCAATGGTGTGTCTAGCATCCTCGAAGGGCGTGTGGAGGTGTGTCTCCGCCAGACCTCGCGAGATTTGATCGATGGTTGTCTTTGGTGGATGCGCTCGGATCTGGTCTTTGTTCGTCTTTGTTCATGTGTCTTCAGGTTGGATCCTTTCGATCTAAAATCCTCTTCATCGGCGGCGGTTGCTATTCTGGGGTGTTGGTCCTATGGGACCTTAGCACGACGACTTCCCGGCTGTCTACTACAACAAGTTGTGCCCTACTCCGGCAAGGGAGGGGCAATGACGGCGGCATGCCTTCAGCTCGCTTCATTGCTTGTAGTCGTCGCTAGGTGGCCTATGAATCTGGATGTAATTTTTATTATTTCTGATGTTCGTTGTACTGCCATGATTAAAGATGAATAGATCGAAAGTTTCCTAAAAAAGTAATGCGAAAAGTAGTTTCGATGCTGGAAATACAAGCTCGTTAAGATTTTTGGCTTGGATTTGTTGGTGCTTTGCTGCTCTACATTGACCAACACCATTTTCTTCGTCGTCGTGTTGACAAGCCAAGACACGGCAAGCCCGACTGTAGTAGTACTACTTCCTCCACTCCACAATGTAGTGCGTCCATGTTTCTCGAGATTTAAATTTGACCGTAAATTTAACTAACGAAACCGACTATAGTGGGGGCAAAAATTATACCACTGAGTTCGTATTTTCAATATGAATATAGTGATATAATTTTGTCCCGCCTCAATCGGACTTGTTGATTAAATTTATGGTCAAACTTGAATCTCGGAAAGCGCAAGCGCAATATATTGTGGAATGGAGGGAGTAGTACGTAGCGTCCGTTGGTGACATCACTGGACTACTACTTCTCCTCAGCACGAATAAAATGAAGATAAAACAAGCATGGATTGATGATGTAGAGAAAGATTGCTATTTTTTTTGACAAATTGCATAGAGGCAATAGATACGGAGTAGATATTGTCGCAGGAATAGGTCTGATAGTAAGAATAGGGGGTACTTATGAAAATACAAGGTCGTAGCTACAGTGAGGTTGTACACTCAAGTTTACGAGTTCAGGCCCTTCTTGGAGGAAGTAGAAGCCCTACGTCTCGGTGCCCTCAGGCTGTGTCGACTGAATATGCGTGAATGTTACAGGGGGTGCGAACCCTTGTGCCAGAGGAGGAGGGTGGCTTATATAGAGTGCTCCAAGACCCTCTCTCACCTCTGTTACACAGGGTTCAGTGTGAGTTAAGAGGGGCGTTACTGATAACGTCTGCCATAAATGATCATTAAGACTACAGAGTGAATGTCTGACCATTGCCATCCTGGGATGACGTTAGATCTTCTATACACCGAGTGATTCTTCATACGGTCGAGTGACTATGATGTGGTCGAGTGGAATTTGGGTATCCGAGTGGAACCTTCTATCGAGTGGATTGCACTTCAGGATGATTCCACTCGGTATTCTCTGTTGGCCCTTGAGTGCCTATGATTGTAGGTCGGTGTCCTTGGGTGGGGTGTTTAGGTCAAGCCTAGGACCCTACCCTAGGTACATGTCCTCGTCATTAGCCCCCGAATGGATTAAGGTCCGAGTAAAGAAAAGGTTGAAGTTGACTCCGACTCAGTTGAATGCTCCCGGGGCATCTCGCTGAAGTCTTGAAAATACTCAGGGACTTTCAATCTTGCTTCAGTTGGCTCGATTGATTCAGATAGTTTGAAGCTGTCGAGTGAATAAATGCAGTAATCCTTTCAGTGGATTGGGATATGAAATCTTAGACGCGATTGGCTACACCGCGGCTCCCAGATTACACAGGATTCAAAATTTCAGAGAAGCGCGTCGGACGGGGTGTGGCGCGATAAGCGGAACGAATCGGACCAGGACACCTTGATTTCTACGCCGCCGTTTTCGCCACATATCGCTCCTGCGCTGGTGATGGGATATGATTTGATTGCTGGGGGGCATTGGTCAGCCACTCGAACCCAGCCTCATATAAGGCGTTGCAGCCGATGTGTGGCACAGTGCTTTCAATCAATCTCTATCCTCTCTTCTTCTCCGCCTCCTTTCTCCTTGCTCCCACACCTCTCCTCGGCCCACTCGAGCTCCAAGAAATGGTGAAGGAGAAGACTGCAGCTCTAGAGCGCGCAAAGAAGGCGGCAGCGATGCCGAAGGGGAAGAAGGCGGCGCGGGCTTCGTTGTCGCGTTCCGCTCTACGGCATGGCTGGATCCAGGGGGATTGAACTCGCTCGACGGTCTCGGAACAAGACTTGGAGAACCTCGCTCATGACAGCCTGATTAAACCCGGCTCGTGGAGATTACCTGGGGAGGAGTTCGAGCCACAGTCGCGCAATGGTGAGTGTGTTCTCCTCACCACCCACGTCAAGCGCGGTTTTTCTTTGCCTCCACACCCGTTCTTTCGAGGGTTTTTGAACTTCTTCGGGGCTCAGATCCACCATTTCCCTCCATGTGCAAAAATTTCTTGGGCTGCTACCCGCACTGGGGTCTTTTCAAGCATATATTCACTTGTCGATCTTAGACGATGAAGAAAGCTAACCCAGTCGACCAGAAAACGCACGTGATCCAAATGTGTGGGGGACTATGGATCCAAACGAGGGGTAGGAGTTGTTTCCCTCCTATGACTTTTCCCGAATCTGTTAGGGGGTGGCAGTCAACCTGGTTCTACTGCAAGGATGTTCCGACTCCTGGTCAGTCGACTGGCCTCCCTCCTTTCACTCTAGAAAGACTCCAGTCTCCTCGCTCGCTAGTGGTAGCCCCGGAGGAAAAAGAGGAAGTGCAGATGCTGGTTGTGGCTGTTGTTGAATTGGTGAAGGGGGGTGAACTAGAAGCTTATCTGAGCGATCTTGCTCAAAAGATGTTCCAGAAGCATGAAGGTATTTCCCTTCTATCGACTGGAAAAATTTCATGCCATGTTGCCGTCAATTCACTAACTTTCCATGCTTGCAGAATTCTGCCATGACTTCGAGGAGGAAACCGGGCGGATCGAGACTGGACTGGACCCCATCAACTCCCCTGTCAAGGATGAAGCTACTATGAACGTGCTATGACTGGAGGCTCGACTTGCAAACGCCTTGGACTACATCTCCGGCGTGAAAACCGCGATGTCTCGGGTCGACAAGGAGCTCTGGCCATAGGTTGTACAACAGAATGACCTCGAGTCGCTGATGACTCGACTCAACAGCATCCTCGACCGAGTACAGGCATGGAAGAAGGAAGTTGCATGTTATGGTGCTGACGTGGCTTTATCCCTCGTTCGCATTCACTGTAGGGACGTCAAGGAAGAGAAGCTGAAGGATCTGCAAGTAGCTAACACCAAGAAGCTTCAATTCCAGTCCTTCATGGAGACCTTCATCGGCGCAGCCACTCGCATCACATATGGCATTGAGTTGGATTCATTTGTCGAGCCAGCCAGTCCGCCTCCCAACGAGTGAGAAACTTGATGACTTAATTTGCCTCGGAATGCCGAGTGGATTTTGTAAAGATTAAAACTCCTTCGAGCCTGATGCTTGAGTACTTCCGTTCATGCCGTTGAACCTTGCTGGAACTATCCGAACTTGGTTGCTTTGTTTGAATGCAGTTGCTTCGCTTTCAATGATCCTTGGAGTTTCTTGGTTTGAATGAATCTGGGATCACAATCATCCCTCCAAGTGAGAGGGTTTCTGTCGGTGTCAAAACCGGCGGATCTCGGGTAGGGGGTCCCGAACTGTGCGTCTAAGGCTAATGGTAATAGGAGGCAGGGGGCACGATGTTTTACCCAGGTTCGGGCCCTCTCGATGGAGGTAATACCCTACTTCCTACTTGATTGATCTTGATGATATGAGTATTACAAGAGTTGATCTACCACGAGATCGTAGAGGCTAAACCCTAGAAGCTAGCCTATGATTATGATTCATCCCCTACGGACTAAACCCTCCGGTTTATATAGACACCGGAGGGGGCCAGGGTTACACAGAGTCGGTTACAGAGAAGGAAATCTACACATCTGAATATCCAAGCTAGCCATCCACGCAAAGGAGAGTCCCACCCGGACACGGGACGAAGTCTTCAATCTTGTATCTTCATAGTCCAACAGTCCGGCCGAAGTATATAGTCCGGCTATCCGAGGACCCCTTAATCTAGGACTCCCTCAGTAGCCCCTGAACCAGGCTTCAATGGCGATGAGTCCGGCGTGCATATTGTCTTCGGCATTGCAAGGCGGGTACCTTCTCCGAAGAATCCATAAGATATTTAGAACACAAGGATCGTGTCCGGCTCTGCAAAACAAATTCCACATTCCACCGCAGAGAGTACAATATTCCACAAATTTAATCTGCTGACATCTTTTTGTAGCATGACATCACGCCACGGTGTAGTCATTATTCGAACCGTTTTTCACAACCGGCCACCGCACATATCGCGAGACGGTTTTAGCGGCACGTCGTGTCGAAGCAGAGATCGTGTCCCCTTATCACGGGATCCTCATCAATATAGACGTGGGTAGCCCAACCGTGCCATCTTATGTGGCATTTGGGGAATAAGCGATTTTAGCGGGCAAGTGGGGAGGGACAGGATATTTGCTGCCCTTAAAAGGGGATGAGAGTCTTCCCTTCCACCCACGCCCTTCCCTATTCATCCATTCCTTTCCGCCCAAGCCTTAGTGCCCAAGTGTTTCTCTTCTTCGCCCAAAAATGATTCCTGAAGATGTCCGGATCTGGAGCAGGAGGCAAGTGGATGGCCTCTACCTTCCAGGAGAAGGACATCAAAAAGCTTCAGGGGGCCGGGTATCTGGCCAAAAGAATTGGCCACCGTCTTCCGACGGCGGGACAGATAGTCCCCACCCCGGAACCCCATGAGAGGGTGGTATTTCCCCCTCATTTTGTCTGTAGCCTAGGGTTTCCCCTCACCCCATTTGTTCGCGGCGTCATGTACTATTACGGGATTGAATTCCATGATCTATCCCCAAATTCCTTTCTCAACATCTCGACATTCATAGTCGTGTGTGAGGCCTTTCTCCGCTGTTTCACAAGACTTGCTTATGGTCAAGGTTTTAATGTAAAGCCCAAGGTAGTGAGCGGCGAGCATGCCGAATGCGGAGGCGCCATGGTGAGCAAGATGCCCAATTTCACATGGCCGACGGGGACTTTCAATGGTTCCGTCAAGGAGTGGCAGCAGCAGTGGTTCTACATCACCGAGCCGCGTGGCAAGGAGTGGACCGCCATTCCGGAGTTTAGATCCGGTGCCACCCTACGACTTAAGTCATGGCACAAGAAGGGCCTGAGCTGGGCCTCGTCTAACGAGCTATCAGAGCTCCAGACGCGCGTCCAAGACATGGAAGACAAGAACGTCAAGCTCGTCAATGTAGTCCAGGTGATGTTAGTCGCCGGATTCTACCATCACTACAAAAAAATAAACTTCCGTGATGATACGTGTTTGTCACAGTAGGTCGCGTTTTTTGTCATGCATGTACATCCATGACAAATTTATGACAGAATCAAGATAGTCATATATGTGCTGTCGTAGAAGTGTTCCATGACATTACCAAAATTATCATCACGGAAGTGTCCACTTCCATGACAATAAATCGCGCGTCATAGAAGTGCCTTCGTCAAGGGTGACCGACACATGGCATCCACCGTAACGGAACGCCGTTAAGCTATCGGGTCGGGTTTTGGATCCGATAACCCGTTAACAGCCCCGACCAATGGGGATTTTCCACGTGTAAAATCATCATTGGCTGGAGGAAACACATGTCGACTCATCGTTGGTATAGATGTCATCCACTCATTGGACAGAAGGCGCCTATGATACGTCGACACGTGGCAGGCCCAACAGAGGCCCATTCTCGTGAAAAGTCCGCCCGCTTGACTTGGTCAAAGGTGGCGGGCGTCGCCCATGGAAAGCCTCGTTAACGGCCTGTTTGCATATAGCCCATTTACGCCCGCTAACCCAAGGCCCGTTACGCCTTATCCGAATTAGGCCCGAAGAGCGTCATCTGGGCCATCCAATATGATTCCAAATTGTTACTTTCGCCCATGTATGGCCCATGACGCCTTTCGCCCATATGAGGCCCTATGTAACTCTTGGCCTATTAACGGCCCGTGGTGAAATCGCCCGCAATGAACAAAGGTATCACTTTACACCCATTAACGGCCCGTGGTGAAACTGGCACGTAATGAACAGTATACCCATTAAGGGCCCGTTATTCAGTTGGGCCGCTTCGGCAAATGTTATCTTTCGGCCTTCTCAAAGCCCATTTATTCTTGGGCTCATTTCCAGATTCGCTTACTTACGCCCGACATCGCTATTTTCGCTTATGTGCCAAATTCAGCCCGTGGTTACATCGGCCCGTTTGTGGTCCGTTAATACGTTGGGCCGTTTTCATAGCGTCATCAAATACGGCCTATTAACAATGGCCCATTATGGTCATACAGCCCGTATAAGGCCCATTGATGATACGGCCCTTAGAAGCCCCATTGTTTCTACGGCCCGTAGAAGGCCCATTGTTTTTACGGCCCGTAGAAGGCCCATTGTTTTTACGGCCCGTAGAAGGCCCATTGTTTCTATGGCCCGTAGAAGGTCTACTATTTCTACGGCCCGTAGAAGGCCCATCGCTTTCACGCCCATAGGAGGCCCATTGTCACTACAATAAATATTAGCCCATGGTTATTGTGGCCTAGTTTTAAAAAGAACTGCATCGACTACAAGCAAACAAATAAACAAGACAACAAGGAAATAAATAAGTAATCAACTTATGCTAGGCTATCACGGCTGTTACATATTACATCCATCGGGCATCAAAGTTCGCCACCGGTGCAAATATAGGGAACAAAGCAGCATATCACATACATCGGTTGTCAAAGTTGGCGACCAGCGCAAATAAACGCGCAGCAGCAAAACAAATCCGTAACTAAAACCGCTTCGAAGATCTCAAGAAACAATATCCCGGTACCCATAATGTCTGGCAAGATGCTTAGCAAGCTTATTAAATTTCTCTTGTTTGACACTTAAATCCTCCAGCGCTTGTCGTTGCACCGTAAAATATGCATCTGAATTCTGCAGGACTTCCTCGGTCCTTCACTTCTGTCAGAAAGACATCCGATCGATGTCTTTCAACTTGAAGTTGAGACTCAAGAAGATGAACTGATTCAGGCAGCGATTTCAAAGAGCTTGTGCCAGCAATAGTGGCCAGTAACTCGAAAGCTACATCAAGACAGGACTTTTGGGTTCCCTCACTATCGTCAAGATAGTTTTTATCAGCTTTCTTGGAGACCAACAGGGATGTCTCACTCTCTTGAACCTTATCTGCATTACTTCCTTTACCATTGGATAACGTGGTACTGTTCTCCAATATTTTGTCCGCATTCTAAAAGAGAAACAAGCAGACACATCACATGTTTACCATGTTGTATATGAAACTCATTTTGGTAAATGAGTTCAGTAGTAAAGTGGACAGGATATATCAGGACCCTGATTCCAAGTCACATCGATCTAGCCGGTAACACCTCATATCACTTTGCGGCCTCACGGACGGTATTCCCATGGGTGTCGCCTTACCATGGCCCGGGACCGTTTGCGCCTTTTGGCTCACGTATATGATAGTGTCGCTAGCATCCATATGACAAAGAACCCGGGCCTACATGGCTAGTCGTGAACCCAAAGCGGCACTAACCCATGGGGACAGGCATACATGAATCACATCGAGCATGTCGGTCAGCAGTGTGTGAATCCGGGCTATAGCACTAGGCTAACAGGACTCAGGGAACCCGGCTGTAGCAGCTAGGCAGGACTCGAATGTCACCGCGTGACATTTCCCGAAGGACGATACACAGAACAAAATGAAACACATGCCGCCTACCAAGTGTCCAGAGCAGTAGTGCTGGCTAGCAGGACTCGGATGTCACCGCGTGACATTTCCCAAGGGACGGATACACAGAACAAAATGAAACACATGCCCCACCAAGTGTCCAGAGCAGTAGTGCTGGGCTAGCAGGACTCCGTGAACAGGATGTAGCGGACTACTATCGCCAGAAGCACTAGACTACATTTCCCCATATGAGAGGCTGCCAAGGATAAACAACTAGATTGTCGGATCTCACACATACCAAGCATTTCAAACATACACACAATATGCTCGATATGTGTAAATACAACATGGCATCACAACATAACTCTACGACTCAAAGTATTTATTCGTTAGGCTTCGAGGAGCGAGATATTACAAACATGGGTCTCTTGACCCAGCATTCAGAGCATACAAGTCAAACACAAGCGGAAGCTTAACATGTCTGAGTACAGACAACTATAAAGGAAAAAGGCTGAAAAGCCTGACTATCTACCAGATCCTGCCGGGGGCACAAGATCGTAGCTGAGGTAACAAGCTAAACGTCGAAGTCCACGCGGAACTACTAGCGAGACTTACATCTCTCTACAAAACATAAAATAAGCAAACGTGAGTACAAATGTACTCAGCAAGACTTACATCAGAACTAACTACATATGCATCATTATCATCAAAGGGGGTGGTGGAGTTTGACTGCAGCAAGCCAGCTTTGACTCGGTGGCTATCCTAAACTACTTAACGCAAGTAACTCTTTGAGGTGGCACACGAGTCCACATATTCACCATATCAATACACCACTATGGATCCGCTCCCTTCTTCCTACGAGAACGCCATCCATAGCACTCACGCTTATCTTGCGCATTTTAGAGTATCCACTTTCACTTGTCTATGAACTGTTATAGGCAACCCAGAAGTCCTTTACCGTGGACACGGCTATTCGAGTAGATGATGTTAACCCTGCAGGGTGTACTTCTTCACACATGCTCACCACTTTACCGTTTACACGACATGTACTGCAACCTTCAAGCGGAAGCCCAATGTGGGTGTCGGCCACAGCCTACCTAAACACTCAAGTCTCTAGTCCAGGTTTATCGCCTATTCAGGTTCCATCCGCAGGGAGTCCGGCCGAGGTTTCCACATACGGCCCCGAACGATGTGTGCAGGGTTCCCGAGATACCAAACGGGCATTCGGTACACCGGGCCACGGTGTATCTACCGCATCATAGCCCACCCCTAGGGTTAGCGCTACACACGGCCTCCAACACATATCCTACAAACACCAGAAACTAGTTGCAACTCCCGGACAGAGGACAAGAGTGGTTAAGAAGCCGAGAGGGTCCATTGGTTTCGGGCCCAATGCGTGGTAGTAGTTGTTTCATGGATCACAAACAGTTCCTGAGGACGGTTTCAATGAGACAACCCACCATGTACTCCTACATGGCCTCTCACCGCTACCTTTACCAAATCATGTTCACACACTTAGCTCACACGCAGTAGGACATGTTCACACACCTCTGACTCATCCTCGATGAATCAGACCCGACTCAACTCTAAGCAGTAGCAGGCATGACAAACAACCATGAATGAGTAGGCACAACATGGCTCAAAGAACTCCTACTCATGCTAGTGGGTTTCATCTATTTACTGTGGAATGACAGGTCATGCGGAGGATAAAGGGGTTCAGCTACCGCAACAAGTAACAGATGAATCGTTGTTGTCCTAATGCAGTAAAAGAGAGCAGGAGCGAGAGAGTGGGATTGTATCGGAATGAACAAGGGGGTTTTTCTTGCCTGGCACTTCCGAAGATATTATAGCTCTTCATCGATGTCATCGAACTCATCGTCGGAACGACGTCTATCAAGAGGGGACAAACACCGGCAACTGAGAAAGAACACAATCAATGCAATGCCACAATATGATGCATGATCATGACATGGCAATATGATGTGATTTGAGCTAATGCATCTAGCTATGATTTAAATGAAGTTGGTTTGAATACATGATTCAAATTCCAACTCCATATATGATCATTTAAATGCCCTTTATTTGTTTTGTCCAAAACAGAGGACAAACATTGTTCAAACATGTATGAAAATGATACAGATGGATAGGTTGCATTTTTCTGATAATTTTTTATGTATAATTTGTTTGATTTGGAGCTACAGATTAATTTCTATGATTTTTAGAAGTTTAGAGCATTTTCTAAAATTTATAAACCTTTTCTGATTTATTTTAATTCCAGAAAATACTTACTGCATCAGCATGACATAAGGCTGAGGTCAGCAGGTCAACTGGGTCGGTCCAGGTCAAACTGACATGTGGGCCCTGCGTGTCAGTAGTTAGTTTAACTAACTAATATTAGTTAGCGTTAAACTAATACTAACCTAGTTTAGTAAGTGGCCTGGGGCCCACGCGTCAGTGACCCAGGGGGTCAAACTGGGCCCACCCGGTCAATGGTCAGTGGGGTCAAACCCACCGGCGTCGAGTTGCCGGCGAGGCCGAGACGACGAAGAGCGTCGGAAACGCTGCTCCGGCCACGGTTTGATGCACGGATGGGTGCTACGGGTCGGAGTGAGCCGCGCCCAACGGTGCCATCGGCTGGTCGCGGGTGGTTGAATCAGCGACGGCGCCGAGCTGGGCGGCGGTGGCGCCGGGCACATGCGGAAGTGGTGCCGGTGTGCAAACGAGCGGTGAGGCACTAGGGAGACTCTGCGCGCGGCGGTGAGTACGTTGGACATACGACCGGGACCAAATGGTCACCGGAGCGTCACCGGCGACGAGCACAGGCGGAGGTGAGCTTTGGCCATGTTGGGAGACGGGGCTAGGGGACGGAAATGGAGAGGGCGAGCAAGGGGAAAGGATCGGGAGCTCACAGGGAGTCGTACGGCGGTCTCAGCGGGCTCGGGGACGGGCTGGAGACGAGGTGCGGTCGCCGGCGATCTCGGCTGCCCGGGGTAGAAGACGACCACGGTGACGGCGTTCGGAGGCGTCTGGTGCCGCGTGGCTCGGCAGAGAGGCGTAGGCGAGGGTGGCGGAGCTTCTGGGCACAACGACGAGGCGAGGCAATGGTTGTGGCCACGGCGGTGCTCGTCGGCGGCGATGGCTGCGCTCGGGTTCGGGAGAGAGAGGGAGAGAGACGAGGCAGGGAGAGAGGGGAGCCGTCGAGGGGGGTCCAAGGGTCTGCGTGGTGTCCCCAGGGCGTCGAGGAAGCGGCGGGAAGCAGGAGGTGGTCGGGGCGCGTGGGCGCGCACGGCGGCCACACGCCTCTCGTCCTACTGGCGAGAGGTGGGAGATGACTAGCAGGCGCCAGTGGGCTGGGCCGGCACAGGTGAGGCCCAGGTGGGCGCCAGGTTAGTGGCCCAGGTAGGCGTTCTCTCTCTCTTTCTAAATTGTTTCTATTTTCTATTTCTTCTGCAACTTTAGGGCTTCTATTAAAATACTAAAACTAACTCAAAAATCATGAAACTGCTCAGGGCTACTGTTTGGAATATTTCCAACAGTAAAGATTTTAGTTCATGATTATTTGAGCATTTAAAATATTTTATAGCATTTAAATGCCCAAATGCAAATAACTAATGATTTAATCCAGTGACCCTCTGTTGTCCTAGAAATGTGTGCACCATTTTTGTCAGAGGTTCTAGACCAAGGCAAAGATGATGAACATTTTAGAAGGGCATTTTGGGTTCATTGGAAAAGATTTTAGTAAACCCTAGTTGGTTTAAGGGGGGTCTTGGGGTTCATCATCCCCATTTCAAGTTTCTTTAAATTTAAACATGTTGCATGAATGCTTATGCAGAGTCAAGCAAGGACTAAGCTAGGGCTGTGACAGGATAACAGCATGAAACAAATATATATCTATGCACCATGGTCACTTTATGGTCTATATCATTCTAGTTTTTGTTGCCAAATCAAGATAGAGACACGGTTCAAATAATATTTGTTCTAGACAAAGCAGAATAGAAAGAATATAAGTGTGGGTAACTATAGAGCAATAACAACACTTGTAATGTGCATGACATGAGAACATAACTGTTTATTCAATTGAAACTAAAATCAACATAGAGCAGGTTACAACAGCAAACCAGTTAAAGAAATGGGTTTAAAACATACCTGTTGCGCCATTGGAGTTTCAATTCCATCCTTCAAATTTGAAAATAGTTGGTATGAGTAAATACAGTAATGCAAGAGCAAAGGAGCATGAACCATAGCTACAGAACCTGACCTGAGAACAAATCTTCTTCTCCTTTAAGCGTTGAGTTGGGATTCGGAGTGGTGGTCCTCGTGCTTTGGGCATTGCAGTTCCCTTTACTAACCGCCGTGTTTGGGTGCTCTGTGGTGGAGACGGTGCTGTGTCAACTGGGAACTGGTTACTATCTGCCGGGTCGGGGTTAGAAGGGGTGTAGCTGGTTCTCTGTCCAACTGGGTAGGGGTACAATCTGCGAGAGTCTGGGTTATGTGTGGTGGATATGGTCCTTGGGCAAGTACAACCGTGGTTCTATCTACATCAACTGGTAGCACTATCTTTTCTGAAGACCATGTGTTACTCCCTTAGATACTGCCATCACGCTCTCCAATTCAAATAGCTGATAAACAAGAAAAGTAATTGAAAGTATAGACATTGTATGATAGACAGGTGCAATGGATAGTGGGGAATAAAAGAGGGCATGAAATAATTCATATTTATGTTGTATAACCAAACAGGATAGCATGACACAATTTCACATATATGATGGCTAACTAAACAGGATAGCATGACACAATTTCACATTATGATGGCTAACTAAAAAAGATGGAAAGACATAGTTCAAAATATGAGACTATGTAAACAGGATGACATGACATAACTATATAATGTGTTTATTAAATAGGTTGGCATGCCATAATTCACATACATTCATGGATAGAATGCCATAATTCTAAATATGATGACTGTAAACACTAAACAGATGAGATGATATAACTATATGGTGTCTTTATTAAATGGGTTGCCATGCCATAATTCAGATAGATGATGTGTATGTACTATGTAAACATGATGGCATGATATAATTCAAATATATGATTTATATAGTAAGCAAGTAAGCAGATGGCAATCTATATATGATGTAAAAACTAAGAAATGCAAGACAACATGCATGACATGGGTAATATAACCCTGCCAAGTTTGAGCATAGACCTCAGGGGGGAAATAGGACTGGTCATCAGTCTCTGAATCCTCCTCTTAGGAGCTCTCTGTAGCCAGCAAGATGTCTGCTTCAGCAGGTAGCATTGTCTGCTCTGAATACCTTGTTTTCACTCCAGATACTTCCATCACCGCTTCAAATGGCTGATGCACAGGAAGAGTAGTTGAATATACAAACGTTGTCGACAAATGGAACACGTAATACAAAAAAATGATAGCACGATATAATTCACATACATGATGATTGGCTAAACAGCATGGCATTGCATAATTCACATATATAATGCCTTTGCAACAAGATAGCATTGTATAATTCACATATATAATGTCTTTGTGGCGACCGATTCTCCGGGTAATGAATCTCAGAAAATGGCCCTTGTGCTCACCAGCCCCAGGATAACTGTTAGCTGATAAGGCACCAACTTGATACAGAAATTCCAAGCAAAATACAATATATGTAGTACAAGACAATTCTGGTCTGTGAGTACAACAAATGGTTTCTAATGGTTGATGGCGGAAGTGGTTTATGGATCATCAGTGTCTATGGGACTCCAATTCCCACAGGAACAGCTGACCAGGTTAACTCCTATCTTCGCGGGGCTGCTATCACCGTTGCTTAGGTTCCAGGACTGTCGCCACGGTCGCTCCTCTCCGCGCAAGAAAATCTGGCCAAGACAATAGCCAGGGACAAGCCAGTGAGTACTTTGAATATACTCGCAAACATTATGAACACAGGTATAATATAACAATGATGTGCTGAAAATATTTCATGCTCATGACGTCATTCACAAAAGATAAATAAAACTATGATGCGGGCAAGCATGTCATTTAAGAATATGCAATCATATGGTAGTATTAAAATTGAGCAGTAAATATCATGAAGGATTTAAAAAGAAATGCCACAGTCGGGCGTCTTAGCGACACCACATAAAGGGCTTTAAAAGAAATGCCACAGTCGGGTGTCTTAGCGACACCACATAAAGGACTTTAAAAGAAATGCCACAGTCGGGCGTCTTAGCGACACCACATAAAGGGCTTTAAAAGAAATGCCACAGTCGGGTGTCTTAGCGACACCACATAAAGGGCTTTAAAAGAAGACACAGTAAATATCCAGGAGGTAGAACCATCCCAGGGATATTCGATAATGCCAATAATATAACGGGTTAGTCAACCATAATAATAATAATCATAATTATCACAAGTCACGAGTTGTGATTTCCAGTCCTGGTTTAACAGTTTCACCTCTGAAGACCGACACTAAGACCGACACTTGACCCATCCCAGACTGTAATCCTTAACCATGGACATGGCTATTCGAATAGGTTTAATCTCTGCAGAGGGTGCACTATTTACCCACGAGTAACGGATTCCTTTAGTCCATCGGGACTAATTCCGTCTACGGTCTTTTTGTTGAAAACACACCTAACTTGCACACACCAGCTTAACTCACCTGTGTCTGGAATCACCCACGACACTTGTCAAGCAAAACTCTAAGTGGGGAGGCCACAACCTCGACGTAACATGGGATAACAAAATTTATACCGCGCGCAAGTTGGGGAGCTACCTCCTTTCGGCTACAACCGAAACACCCATGCTCCCGGACCCGGTGGCATGACTACCGGATGCCTCCAGTATCTTCCACCATGGCCTCTCTATACAATGTGTGCTAGGAAAGGGTTGACAACTAACTGAACCGTTCCCTACTTGTTGTAGAGACTAGTGGCAGTACGAAGCAAGTATGGGGGTTACTGGCACAAGACCCGATCTACGGTCGACTCAGGAGGTTGCAATATTCCCTGCAAGATTAGTATAACAATGCAAATACTTCAAACTACAGATAGAAACACCCCGCGACATACCCCCTCATTTCATACCGGACACGACTATCTCGACGGAGGACTAGGGACAAGACCGTGTCTACCCAAGACAGAGGCCTTCCCGCCTTTCCTCCCAGAATGCATGAAGGGCATATGACGGTGATTCCTATCCCAATCATATCAACTTCATTTGCATGAAATTCGTTAACATGCACTCACGAGTAGGAACACCTCCTCAAAATAAAATGACGTATGCTCGTGTCGGGGTGGTGTTGTCACCGTGCTATGCAACACACACAAAATTTCACCAGGGTTCTGAATGCTTGCCTTCAGGTCATGGGAAAGCAGGGTGCATTCCAACACATCATGGAATCTTCAAAAATCCTATTTAAAAGAATATATATGAATTATTTCATAAAATCAGAACAGCACAAAAAGTTGTTTTGAAAAAATTTCAAATAATTCTTAAAATAAACTAGACAATATTTGAGAGAGGTAGGAGAAAGAATTAATTTATTTGGAGTTGTATTTAAAAAGATACAGCCGGTCAAAGTTTGGTCAAAAATCTGTTATTAAAAATAAACAGAAAAGAAAACGTTTCAAAAAAGAAACACGTACACGTCGAAGGCGTAATCTAGAAGTGCGCTTCCACTTAACCCACGTGGACTGGGCGGGGTCACTGACAGTGGGTCCCGGAGGCCCACTGGTCAGGTTTGACCATTCTCCCTTCCCCCTTCTTCCTCTGGCCGAACAGAGGCGGGTGCTCCGGCGATCGTCGTCGGCGCTAGGCGGCTCCTCGCGGGCCCCCGAGGGTGGGGATGGATCCGCAAGGCTGGGGCGGTTCTTCCGGTGGTCGAGGGAGTGATGGGAATGGAGGGAGTCGTCGGCGACAAGCTCTGCGGCGGAGGAAGGTTTCGGTGGCGTAGTGGTTTTGGGGCGGCGGTAGTTCCCGATCCAAACTAAGCAGGGGGAGGAGTTCACGGGAGGAAGGTAGAGCTCTTGGTGAAGAGAACAGAGAAGGGGAGGTTCTGATGACGCCAGAATGGCCAGGGCGGAGGCGGCGGCTGCGGTTGTCGGAGATGGGGAAGGAGGTTTCCCCGGGTCGATTGGCTGCCAATGGGGGTCCTTGGGAGGGGGTTTTAGACTGCCCTGCGTGCGGAGACGAGCTCGGGGGCTCCTTAAATAGGCGCTCGGGGTCGGTTCCGCGGCGGCCGGGGATAAGGTCGCCGGTGACCGCCATTCTGTAGCTTAGGGTGTCGTGGCGGCGACGAGCGCTAGTGGACATGGCTGCGGATGAGTTCGTGCTGTTCCAGGGGGCAGGTGGCGACCGCTGGAGGTTTGGGCGGTGCTGCCCATGGCGGTGGCGGTGGAGGTTGCGGCCGCGGGCGTGCCGCCAAGCGGCTGGCTGGCAACGCTGCAGAGGCGGTCGGGGTTCTTGGCGAGACGTAGCGAGAGGCCAAGTGAGTGGCGCGGCTCTGCGGAATGGTGGCAAGCAAGGGGCGCGACGCGTCGGCTCGCGCGCGGCACGTGCAATATGCGTGCTCTGCTCGTGCCCAGAGCACGCACGAAACATGCTCGACGAAAATACATGGCATGCTACAGGGCTTGGGTGAGGCTGGCACTTAGCAGATCTAGGTTAGGATCGTCTAGGTGCTTAGTAGACATGCTAGATTGCCCAGAGGTGCAAGGTCACAGTGCACAACAAAAATCATGTCAAAACAGATCATGCCCATAAGGTGTTTGACAGAATGCCAAGGGTACTTAGGCATTTCTTGGAGTGGCCAAAAACTCCAGATCAGTGTCTCTGTGGATGTAGGAGAGGGTGGTGAAGTTAGTTTGCCAAAAGGAGAAACTTGCTAGTGCAAGTTTTGCAAAACTGCAATCCTGGACAGAAAGAAAAAGGCATCACTACATGGACCAAAAGTGTTCCAAAGAGTGCATGCTCCTGGACTTAGGGGTTTAGCAGGGAGGACTACAAGCAGGAGAAAGCTCATGGGTAAAGGAGCAAGTTAGGGGATGGTTGCAGTACAAATCACCAAATGGCATCAGAATGAAGATGAGGATGATTTACTCAATTTTTCCAAAGAACAACACTAAGTTTTTGCATAAAGTTGGATGGCATGCTACCACTGACATCCCATAATTTTGGTGGAGGCTCTAGGGAAATATTTAATTAGGCTATAATGCAAAAGTGTCCACTGGACCAGATTTGAAGAACAGGTGTAAAACTCAAAATATGAAATGAAATAATTATATTTATGCATACAAGTGATTTAGAGACATCACATGACATCTCCAAATTTTTGGTTGGAATTTTAAGTGATTTTATCAACTGGTTGTAGTTCAAAAGGAGCTCCAAAAATTTAAAACCATCATTTTAATGAATAATGCTCAGGATGAAATAATCTAATAAATAATCCTACTGATTAAGAAAATGGTATACAGGGAGCATAGAAGTCCAATATGTTTTGGAAAGCTCCAAATGGAAAAGACACCTTAATATTAACAGAAGAGTTCTGAAATCAACAGAAATAACAATTTTAAAATTCCTGGCAAAATTTTAATATTTAAAACTTGGCTAAACTTTTGAGGTGTTACAACTACTACCCCCCTTAAGAAAAATCTCATCCTCGAGATTTGCTAAGGGTTGTAAACAAAATACTTTTACTTGCTCAAAAGATTATTTTACTCAAGCAGTAAAAAGTGGCTACAGTGAGACGGCAATAAGTGGTGAGTAACTACAGTGTGGGGGTACTGGCGCGGCGTGGGAAAAATCTATGTTTAGGGGCAAAACGAGAGGTTTCTACACCGTATATAGATTTAGAATAAATTCTAAATCTTAAAATACGCTGGTCGCAACCGAGAGCACAGTGCTCTCTCTGGCTGACTGGTGGACCCGGGCCCATGGTCAGCCTCTTCTTCTTCCTCCGGCTCTCTCTTCTTCCTCTCCCCCGCGCGCTTTCTCGCGCTTTCTCCACCGGCGACGCCTAGCGCGTAGGGCACCCAGGCTGTACCGCGGTAGTGCGTGGCGTGCTAGCTGCCGGTGCAGCGTGCACTCACCTCGCGGGCTGTCTTGCTGTCGGCATCTGTCATGATTCGCCTCCGAACACCGGCGGTCGGGCGACGAGCGGCGCTGGTGGACCTCGCCCACCGTACACCGAGCTCGAGCTATAAAATGACCGCGGCGTTCTCCTCTTCTTCCTTACACCTGGCCTCGTTCCTCTTTCTCCTTCCTTCTCCTCTGTTTCCGTTGGCCGGAGCTCGAGGCGAGGCTCTAATGGCGGAGGTGGTGCCGGACTGGTACGTGATCCTGCTGTGCGGAGGGCTAGCAGCGGTGCTGGGGCTCTCTATGCTCCTATGCGCGATGATCCTCGATGATCGTCGCGATGCCGCTGCTCGGTTGCTTGCTCTCCGCGGTGGCGGTGACCACGATGAGTAGGTGGAGTGTGCCGGGTGATGACTGTTGTCCGGAGGTGCTTAGTTAGGTGCGACACAGTTTGCAAAAAATTTGCAAGCGTTGTATGTGTCCGTGTAATCGTGGTGTTGAGTCTGCTGCCGTGGTGCTGCGCGAAATAAATAATCTATGCCGTGAGAAAATATACGATGCGGCAACTCAGGGAAAAGAAATCTCACTCCAGGATTTCTCGCGAGAGAAAACAGTAATACATTAGAGTCAAACCGCGACAGAGCTGCTTACATTAATGATTTACTCGCCGCGAAACTCGGGGTACTAAGCATAAGTTACAACACACAAATAAAAGTTGCGGTAATAAAAACAGCGGTGCATCTAAATTGAAAACGGTAACTGGACGGGGTCCCGAGAAAACGTTTCCGGTACTGGGATAGACTCTTCTTCTATCGGAGGAAGTGGATTGACCAGTCGATGAATGTGTCTCTCCTGGTCGGGCCTCAGTGATCTGCCGATGGCGATCTGAGGATTTAAATCCGCGAGGCTTTGAAGATAACCCATCACACGTTGGGTTAAACGCTCTTGAGCGATGACGTATTGGACGAGGTTGGCCAAGACTAGGTCTCTCTCAATACGTCCACCTGGAAAATATGTTACTCCTCCGGGTGCTGCACGGCTCGGAAAATAATAATACCCTCGTTCGCTGGCATAGGGCACCGTGAATCGAAGGAGCAAAGCGCTTCAGCACGCAGCAGCTTCTCTGGCCATATGCGGGTTGGCATAGATTTCCCCACGAAGGAGACTTCTGTTGGGTCTTGGTTTGGGTTTCCAGGAGGGATGTGCACGGCTGCCCAATATCTTGAGGTGGAAGGGGTGATCCTCGATTTGAACAGCTCGTACTGGGGTGGCTGGGTAGCGCCCATGGTACTGCGGGTAAAATCCCACAATATCTTGACAAAACTACCTGGGGTACCATCTGGAGTCATCAGATAAATACTAGGGCTCGGCATGGCAAGAAATGGTTGTGAGGATGGTGCACAAGGTGAGGGGTGCTTGGCAAGGTCACTCGGTGGCCTTTTTATAGCATCGGGGCTGGGTCATTTACCGTGGTAAAAAGTAAAGAATTGGCCGGCTCAGCTCGGGGTCAACCATAGGTACACACATCTTACTAAAGTGACGTATCACTGTGGGTGTTGTCGGGGCGGTTTTTGGTGGTTGTGCCAAGGATAAGAAATCACACTGCATGCTAATACATCCATGCAAGACTACTATATAAAACAGATGCACGATGCCAGGCTGAGTTAATTTAAGGGATCACAGGATTACAAAGCGAGGATACACGGGAACTTGCCACTACTCGAGTGACTTAGTCTACTTCGTTTACATCCAAGCGGGCGTCCCTTGTGGATGTCGAGGCTCCTCCACGGTTCTCACCGTCGGAATTAGCTGGAGAGGGCTGAGAGGCGGCAGGCTCAGGGTAGTGATGGTGACCATCACGGGGATTGTTAACCACAACCCCGTTGGAGTGTGCTCCCAGGAGGCGGCGAAGCACTTCTGGGGTCATCAAAGCACCTTGGCTGACGGCTGGGGCTGACCTCAGGGTCTCGATCGGGTGTCCAAACAGCACGACTGGGTTGTCGGTGTTGGGCTCGATCTCCTCTCTCGCTGGGGCTCGACGAACCAGCTCTCCACGAGCTGCGACCAGATCAATGGTGATTTGATCGAACAGTTCCTCCAGTGCGCTTACATAGCGCACTAGGTGCAGCAATGCAGGATCCGTCTCGTGATCTCCGTTTGGCTACTTGGGGTGGCCTACCATACCCTTCACGCCTGGGGTAGTAGTGGAACGAGCGACAGTTAACTCTGGGTGACAGGTGCCTGAGATGAACTATAGCCTCTCGAGCAGCTAGTTGGATGGCTTGTGGCTCAAAGGAAGTTGTCCTTCCGGTGAACCTGTAGGGGCGCTCGGGTGCTAGACCCCTACCGTAGATATGTATAGTGGCCCAGAATTGACGGCTCTCACCACTCATGGGTCCTTGGTACACAACATATTCGGGTGGCTCTTCTAACGCATAGGCACGACGGGTGAGGTTTGCGAGTATGGTCACAAAACCTCCAAGGTTGGTCGCTGTAGTCTCATGGTGCACTACGGGACCAGGCATTGTGGCTCGGTTTTGGGGTAGCGGCTGTGCTGGTTGAGGCGAGCGTGCCCTTTTTATGGAAAAAGGGGGACGGAGTCTTCCTTCGCACGCTTGCAAATGAGACACCTTGGGTGCTGGTCAATGGTGCGTGGTAGACTGGCTAGGTTGATAGGTTGGGCACCGACTGCCAAAAGCGTCGGGTCACTGTGTGGCTATCTTGCACGGGAAGCTTGGCTGGGTATTGGTTATGGCTTGGTCTGTTGTTAGCCTAAGTTTATTGACCTGGCTAAGATAGGATTAGCCAATGGTCAGCCTGGCTCTGATACCAAGTCTGTGGCGACCGATTCTCCGGGTAATGAATCCCAGAAAATGGCCCTTGTGCTCACCAGCCGCAGGATAACTGTTAGCTGATAAGGCACCAACTTGATACAGAAATTCCAAGCAAAATACAATATATGTAGTACAAGACCATTCTGGTCTGTGAGTACAACAAATGGTTTCTAATGGTTGATGGCGGAAGCGGTTTATGGATCATCAGTGTCTATGGGACTCCAATTCCCACAGGAACAGCTGACCAGGTTAACTCCTATCTTCGCGGGGCTGCTATCACTGTTGCTTAGGTTCCAGGACTGTCGCCACGGTCGCTCCTCTCCGCGCAAGAAAATCTGGCCAAGACAATAACCAGGGACAAGCCAGTGAGTACTTTGAATGTACTCGCAAACATTATGAACACGGGTATAATATAACAATGATTTTCTGAAAATATTTCATGCTCATGACGTCAGTCACAAAAGATAAATAAAACTCTGATGCGGGCAAGCATGTCATTTAAGAATATGCAATCATATGGTAGTATTAAAATTGAGCAGTAAATATCATGAAGGATTTAAAAAGAAATGCAACAGTCGGGCGTCTTAGCGACACCACATAAAGGGCTTTAAAAGAAATGCCACAGTCGGGCGTCTTAGCGACACCACATAAAGGGCTTTAAAAGAAATGCCACAGTCAGGCGTCTTAGCGACACCACATAAAGGGCTTTAAAAGAAATGCCACAGTCGGGCGTCTTAGCGACACAACATAAAGGGCTTTAAAAGAAGACACAGTAAATATCCAGGAGGTAGAACCATCCCAGGGATATTCGATAATGCCAATAATATCACGGGTTATTCAACCATAATAATAATAATCATAATTATCACAAGTCATGAGTTGTGATTTCCAGTCCTGGTTTAACAGTTTCACCTCTGAAGACCGACACTAAGACCGACACTTGACCCATCCCAGACTGTAATCCTTAACCATGGACACGGTTATTCGAATAGGTTTAATCTCTGCAGAGGGTGTACTCTTTACCCACGAGTAACGGATTCCTTTAGTCCATCGGGACTAATTCCGTCTAAGGTCTTTTTGTTGAAAACACACCTAACTTGCACACACCAGCTTAACTCACCTGTGTCTGGAATCACCCACGACACTTGTCAAGCAAAACTCTAAGTGGGGAGGCCACAACCTCGACGTAACATGGGATCACAAAATTTATACCGCGCGCAAGTTGGGGAGCTACCCCCTTTCGGCTACAACCAAACACCCATGCTCCGGACCGGTGGCATGACTACGGATGCCTCCAGTATCTTCCACCATGGCCTCTCATGACGGTGTGTGCTAGGAAAGGGTTGACAACTTCTCGAACCGTACCCTACTTGTTGTAGAGGCAGTGGTAGTCTGAAGCAAGTATGGGGGTTACTGGCACAAGACTCGATCTACGGTCGACTCAGGAGGTTGGAATATTCCCTGCAAGATTAGTATAACAATGCAAATACTTCAAACTACAGATAGAAACACGTCGCGACATACCCCCTCATGTCATACCGGACACGACTATCTCGACGGAGGACTAGGGACAAGACCGTGTATACCCAAGACAGAGGCCTTCCCGCCTTTCCTCCCGGAATGCATGAAGGGCATATGACGGTGATTTCTATCCCAATCATATCAACTTCATTTGCATGAAATTTATTAACATGCACTCACGAGTAGGAACACATCCTCACATAAAATGACGTATGCTCGTGTCGGGGTGGTGTTGTCACCGTGCTATGCAACACACACAAAATTTCACCAGGGTTCAGAATGATTGCCTTCAGGTCATGGGAAGGCAGGGTGCATTCCAACACATCTTGGAATCTTCAAAAATCATATTTAAAAGAATATCTATGAATTATATCATAAAATCAAAACAGCACAAAAAGTTGTTTTGAAAAAATTTCAAATAAATCTTAAAATAAACTAGACAATATTTGAGAGAGGTAGGAAAAATAATTAATTTATTTGGAGCTGTATTTAAAAAGATACAGCCGGTCAAAGTTTGGTCAAAAATCTGTTATTAAAAATAAACAGAAAAGGAAACGTTTCAAAAAAGAAACACGTACACGTCGAAGGCGTAATCTAGAAGTGCGCTTCCACTTAACCCACGTGGACTGGGCGGGGTCACTGACAGTGGGTCCCGGAGGCCCACTGGTCAGGTTTGACCATTCTCCTTCCTCTTCTTCCTCGGCGAGCAGGCGGGTGCTCGGCGATCGTCGCCGGGCGCTAAGGACTCCTCGCGGGCCCCCGAGGGTGGGCATGGATCCGCAAGGCTGGGGCGGTTCTTCCGGTGGTCGAGGGAGTGATGGGGATGGAGGGAGTCGTCGGCGACGAGCTCTGCGGCGGAGGAAGGTTTCGGTGGCGTAGTGGTTTTGGGCGACGGTAGTTCCCAATCCAAACTGAGCAGGGGGAGGAGTTCACGGGAGGAAGGTAGAGCTCTTGCTGAAGAGAACGGAGAAGGGGAGGTTCTGATGACGCCAGAATGGCCGGGGCGGAGGCGGCGTCTGCGGTTGCCGGAGATGGGGAAGGAGGTTTCCCCGGGTCGATTGGCTGCCAATGGGGTCCTAGGGAGGGGGTTTTAGACTGCCCTGCGTGCGGAGACGAGCTCGGGGGCTCCTTAAATAGGCGCTCGGGGTCGGTTCCGCGGCGGCCGGGGATAAGGTCCCTGGTGACCGCCATTCTGTTGCTTAGGGTGTCGTGGCGGCGACGAGCGCTAGTGGACATGGCTGCGGATGTGTTCGTGCTGTTCCAGGGGGCAGGTAGCGAGCGCTGGAGGTTTGGGCGGTGCTGCCCATGGCGGTGGCGGTTGCGGCAGCGGGCGTGCCGCCAAGCAGCTTGCTGGCAACGCTACAGAGGCGGTCGGGTTTCTTGGCCCGACGCAGCGAGAGGCCAAGTGAGTGGCGCGGCTCTGCGGAGTGGTGGCAAGCCAAGGGCGCGACGCGTCGGCTCGGGCGCGGCACGTGCAATACGCGTGCTCTGCTCGCGCCCAGAGCACGTACGGAACGTGCTCGAGGAAAAGCCAAGGCATGCTACAGGGCTTGTGTGAGGCTGGCACTTAGCAGATCTAGGTTAGGATCGTCTAGGTGCTTAGTAGACATGCTAGATTGCCCAGAGGTGCAAGGTCACAGTGCACAACAAAAATCATGTCAAAACAGATCATGCCCATAAGGTGTTTGACAGAATGCCAAGGGTACTTAGGCATTTCTTGGAGTGGCCAAAAACTCCAGATCAGTGTCTCTGTGGATGTAGTAGAGGGTGGTGAAGTTAGTTTGCCAAAAGGAGAAACTTGCTAGTGCAAGTTTTTCAAAACTGCAATCCTGGACAGAAAGAAAAAGGCAGCACTACATGGACCAAAAGTGTTCCAAAGAGTGCATGCTCCTGGACTTAGGGGTTTAGCAGGGAGGACTACAAGCAGGAGAAAGCTCATGGGTAAAGGAGCAAGTTAGGGGATGGTTGCAGTACAAATCACCAAATGGCATCAGAATGAAGATGAGGATGATTCACTCAATTTTTCCAAAGAACAACACTAGGTTTTTGCATAAAGTTGGATGGCATGCTACCACTGACATCCCATAATTTTGGTGGAGGCTCTAGGGAAATATTTAATTAGGCTATAATGCAAAAGTGTCCACTGGACCAGATTTAAAGAACAGGTGTAAAACTCAAAATATGAAATGAAATAATTATATTAATGCATACAAGTGATTTAGAGACATCACATGACATCTCCAAATTTTTGGTTGGAATTTTAAGTGATTTTATCAAATGGTTGTAGTTCAAAAGGAGCTCCAAAAATTTAAAACCATCATTTTAATGAATAAAGCTCAGGGTGAAATAATCTAATAAATAATCCTACCGATTAAGGAAATGGTATACAGAGAGCATAGAAGTCCAATATGTTTTGGAAAGATCCACATGGAAAAGACACCTTAATATTAACAGAAGAGTTCTGAAATCAACAGAAATAACAATTTTAAAATTCCTGGCAAAATTTTAATATTTAAAACTTGGCTAAATTTTTGAGGTGTTACAGTCTTGCAACAAGATGGCAATGCATAATTCACATATATGCTAATTAGACACTGAACAGGTGGCATTCACACAAAGCATGTCTAAACTAATCAAATGGCATAGCAATGCGAGACACCATACGCATGATATGAGCAACATAACCCTGCCAAGTTAGAGCATACACCTCGGGGGGAATAGGACTAGTCATCTGTCTCTGAATCCTCCTCTGAGGAGCTATCCGTAACCAGCGAGGTATGCGCTTCGTCAGATAGCATAGTCTGCTCAGAAGACCTTGTTTTCACTCCAGAATTTGCTATCACCGTGTCAAATGGCTGATGCACACGAAGAGCAGTTGAATGTACGAACATTGTTGACAAATGTAATATGTAACGAAAAAAGGATGGCTGATATAATTTACATATAAGCTGGTGGCTAAGCAGGATGGCATTGCAAAATTCACATATATGATGCCTGGCTAAACAAGGTGGCGTTGCATAATTCACATAAGCGATGAATAAACTAAGCAGATGGCATTCGCACAAAGGATGTCTAGACTAAGCAGATGACATATTTGATGTATAAAGTAAGCAATGCAAGACACCATATGCATGATATAACCAACATCAGCATGCCAAGTTAGAGCGAAGACCTCGGGGGTAAATAGGAGTTATCTTCTCATACGAATCCCCCCTCGAACAGATATCTTCCTCTCGATTACAATCCGAAATGCATGGAGGGGGCTGCCTTTGCGCCTACCATGGGCGGCGTCTGCATGAAATTATATTGCCACGCATAAGGCTCGTCTCTTTTGCTCTACATGTTCAGTTCCATTGTTTACAATAACTGTCATGCATAGGAATAAAACATAGTGAGATTATGTAAGGAGTGCATGCAGAAATCCAGAGTGATGGTAGCAACCTGTGGATAGACCCAAAACCAATAATAGCGAGGCAGATAATGGCTTTAGTTTAATAAATACAGATAATGGCTTCTTTCTTTGTTTGTTTCCACCCAACATGAAACTCATAGTAGACACCGGAGATTAACCGGATAGTAGATAGATACTATTGATAGTGGCCCGATATATACCCCACAACCATTTAAAACTCAAGTTTGACCATTAGTTTGGAGTGACTCGAGTCTAATCGGTGAACAGGGCGATAAAGTAGCATGTAATATTAAGCGATGCATAACGTGGCAGACACGAAAGAGTGCGACCTCTCCTGCGGACCCGTGTAGTCCTCGAGGTCATCTGCTCGGTTGATGATGGTAATGCAGTTTTCATGGATGCCACCGGCGGGGAAGAAGATCTGAGGCGGCGAAAGACAGTCCGGAGGCCGGATCCCTGCTATGCTGGACCCTTTTGTCGTTGGAGGAGCTGAGCTGGGGTGGACGACGGCGCAGCAGGAGCGGGACAAACCACGCAAGATTTTCTTTGACAACTATCTGTAAGAGAAGTAATTCTGTAAGGGCTCGTTTGAATTGGAGGATTTCAACAATGCAGGGATCGGGAATAGACAGGAATAGGATAGGAATGCACGTGCAAACCAGAGAATTTAAAAACATAGGATTTCTGCCAATCTGGATGTTTGATTCACAACAATTGGAACATCACAGGATGCAAAGAAGCATGGTGAGATTAAGTCAAACCACAAGAAAATGTAGGGTTATAATGCTATTATGCTACTATCTCTTAGTCTTGTGCTTCATGAATAGGAATTTGAAAAGGAGGACAAGTGAAAATTAAAATTCCTACGTTTTTTCTTTCAAGGAGACACTAAAGGAAAAAATCCGTGTGCTCAGTGGACAATATATATAACATGTAGAGTAAAAAAGAGATGCAACAAGTGTACAACCTCTTTGGCGAAGTCATGTCGATCTCAGCGTGATTGGGTTGGCTGGTGAGGATGCTCCGGCTGACTTTGCTGTCGGAGGAGGGGAAGAAGATCTTAGGCGTCTGGAGATGGAGCCCGAGGTACTTCTCCGCTGTGATGGAGGGTTTCGTCGTTGGAGCAGCTCCGGTGAGTTGTACGACGCCGAGGCTGAAGCGGGACAAGAGAGACAACAAACAACGTTAACCTGAGTGGACTTCTAATAGCATCTCTAATACATGACGTAAAATACATAACCACAAAGTGCTAGATGTAAAATACATCAGCCGCTCATCTCGATCTTAATCGTCTAAACAGAACTTAAGCGTCAAACTGAACTTAAGCGTCGAAACGAACCAAACGCCGAAACTGAATTTTCTTTGTCGAAACTGAATTTTTTCTTTGTCGAAAGCAAGCGCACTAGCAAGGTGAGGCTACGTCGGTCGATCGACTTTTCATCTCTGGTCGGTCGATTTTGCAGCCGTTGAATACGAAATCAAGGGCCTGCAGTTCATCTTCAACCTCCACCCCCCTGAGCCGCCAGCACCACCGGCCAAACAACAGCCTCTCGCCGCTTGCGTGCGGCAGTCGCCACCCGCCCGCCCAAAAACACTTCCCACCGCGGTCCGCCGCCCGGCCATCCCTCTAGGCCCCACGTGTCGAGCTTTTCTCCGCGATCCCCACGCCACCGACCGCCAACGCCCGCCACCTTGGCGACCACTGCCCCATCCACGAACCCTAAGATAGATAGTGGGTACCTCTCCGTGAGCCCCCTCCCCGCTGCGGCTGGTTCTTCCTTCACCCAGCGAGCCCACCCCTTGAAAATCGGTGACCCAAAAGTCGATTCGGTCGATGAAGTGTAGCCAAATCGAGCAGCATCGCAAGCAAGAGCAAGAGCGAGAGCAGCAGCGCGAGCAAGAGCAATAGCAAGAGCAGACTAGGCAGGGGACCGAGAGCAAGAGCAGAGCAGCAGCGCGAGCGAGAGCTAAAGCAGCAGTAGCTCCTACTAATGTGGACGTCGCTGCCGAGGGAGCGATGCCGTGGAGGAAGTGGCTGGCGACGCTGCCGTGGATGGAGCCGCGCCGTGTCGGCTCGGGACCGAGCGCCGGCAGCACCGTGAGATCGAATCAAGAAGAAAATGCAGCGATTAGCGTACAAACTCTTTGGTGGCGCCGATTAGGCCGCAGCTTCATCCGAGGAAACGGTGATCATGATGCTCTTCCAGTGGTGAAGGTGAAGACGGCGGTGTGGAAATGGAGGTGGCATGAAAGACGAGGGGAACGTCGGGGCAGCTCCTTGTAGGTGGAGGACGGGGTGGCTGAACCGGCGGGACGATGAGATCAACGACGGATCCTCATCTGGTACGGTGGATGAGGGATGTTGTCGGTGTCAAAACCGGCGGATCTCGGGTAGGGGGTCCCGAACTGTGCGTCTAGGCGGATGGTAACAGGAGACAAGGGACACGATGTTTTTACCCAGGTTCGGGCCCTCTCGATGGAGGTAAAACCCTACTCCTGCTTGATTAATATTGATGATATGGGTAGTACAAGAGTAGATCTACCACGAGATCAGAGAGGCTAAACCCTAGAAGCTAGCCTATGGTATGATTGTTGTTCATCCTACGGACTAAAACCCTCCGGTTTATATAGGCAATCAAGAGGGTTAGGGTTACCAGAGTCGGTTACAATGGTAGGAGATCTACATATCCAGACGCCAAGCTTGCCTTCCACGCCAAGGAAAGTCCCATCCGGACACGAGACGAAGTCTTCAATCTTGTATCTTCATAGTCCAGGAGTCCGGCCAAAGGTCATAGTCCGGACATCCGGACACCCCCTAATCCAGGACTCCCTCAGTAGCCCCTGAACCAGGCTTCAATGACGACGAGTCCGGCGCGCAGATTGTCTTTGGCATTGCAAGGCGGGTTCCTCCTCTGAATACTTCACAGAAGATTTTGAACACAAGGATAGTGTCCGACTCTGCAAAATAAGTTCCATATACCACCGTAGAGAGAATAATATTTACACAAGTTCAATCTGCTGACGTATTCCGCAGCGTGACATCACACCACGGCCAAGCCTTTATTGAATCGTTTTCTTGTCCCACCTCAAGCGCATTTAGCGAGGCGGTTTCCTTGGCACGTCTTGTCAAAGCAGAGATCGTGTCCCTTATTCCGGATTCTCATCAATACGGGTGGGTAACCCAACCACGCCATTGATTACGGCGCTTGGGAGATAAGCGAGTTTTATCAGGCCGGTGGGGATGCATAGCTTTGTCCGTCCATATAAGGGGATAAGGATCCACTTTTTCACACACGCCTTCTTCCTCCTTTGCTTACCCATTTCCGCGCACTCGAGCTCCAGCACCCAAGTCTACACATTCCACCTCAACCTTCTCCAACTATGTCCGGAGCAGGAGGCAAGTGGATGGCCTCCTCCGTCATGGAGGGGCACATCAAAAAGCTGTGGAAGGCCGGATACTTGTCCGACGACATCGCGCATAGGCTCCCCGACAAGGGGCAGCTCATGCCCACCCCCAGGCCCCATGAGAGGGTGGTGTTCCTCCCCCACTTCCTCTACGGACTAGGGTTTCCACTTCACCCATTTGTCTGGGGGATCATGTTCTACTACGGCCTAGATTTCCATGATCTGGCCCCGAATTTCATCCTCAACATCTCGGCGTTCATCGTCGTGTGCGAGGCCTTCCTCTGCATCCAGCCCCACTTCGGCTTATGGCTGAAGACCTTCAATGTCAAGCCGAAGGTAGTGGGCGGCCGCCAAGCGGAGTGCGGAGGTGCCATGGTGGGAATGATGGCCAACGTCCTATGGCTCGAGGGCTCCTTCGTGGAGACCATAAAGGGGTGGCAATCGGGGTGGTTCTACATCACCGAGCCGCGTGACCCTAAATGGGCAGCGGCCCCCGAATTTCAATCTGGCTTCCCAACACGGCTCACCTCATGGAAAGAGACGGGCCTGATGTGGGGTAATTTGGAAGAGCTGGCCGGACTCCAAACCTGCGTCCAAAACCTGGTGGACAAGAAGCTCAAGCTTGTCAACGTAGTCCAGGTTATGCTCATCCGCCGGATCCTCCCATGCTAGCAACGGGCCTTTAACTTGTGGGAGTTTGATCCGGCACAGCACCGAACCTTGAGCCGGCTCTTCGACACTATGTACGAAGAAGCCTGGAAGGTGCTGTTCAAGGGCGCCGAGGCTCCCGCATCCACTACCGAAGATCGCGGATTCAGCTCGCGGCATCAAGCCAGCGAGGTAAGCTATTTTACCCTTTACGGGACTCTTTTTTCATAGTTTGACTCTATGCGGGATCTAAAACTCCCTCACCTTTGACAGGACTGGCAGAAGACGTCCGGACAGGTCAACTGTCCGGCTCCCTTGCCAGAAGACCCAGCGGACGCCCGATTGACGGGGCTGCTAGCACGAGCACCTCACGTGGTGCCGGAGAAGAAGGCCTATAAGAAGGCCACGGGAACTCGAAGGAGTTCCCAGCGCCAGGTGTTGTCGGACTCATCGTCCAATGACTCCGAGGCGGGCTCCTCCCGCGAAGACGAGGAGGAGGAAAAAGAGGCCTCTCCCGGCGGAGAGAGAGAAAAAGGAAGGCCGCCTAATCGGGAGGCCGGAGGGAATCAGAAGGAAGGACCCTTCCTCCGGACTACGCCACCAACGCCGACGACGGCGAAGAGGGGTGGCCACCGAGGGCCAAGCCCCTGGCGAGATCATAAGTGTCCGGACATCAGAATAACTCATGGCGTTCCACTTGTCGCACAGCATCTTCTAACGCCGAATATAACCATGCAGCCCGCCCAAGGACGGGCTCGACGCTTCGTCGAGTGGCTCCCTGGATTCGTCGGATGTGAATAGTGCCTCACTTTCGACCGCCTCGTCTCCTCCCGCCGCGGATGACGCCGAGGTGGAGTCCCAAAGGGCCCAGCCAGAGGAGGTGGCCTCAGAAGCGCCGCAAGGCGACCTCCCGCACTCGGGCGCAAAGGGACAAAACCCCAAGGGCTTTATGTCGGCCTGTGCCGGACTCCGCATCGGAACCGGTGGTTCCGGACAGCAAAGCGACCCCTTCGTAAGAAGGGCAAGACTCGACGCCGGTGACCTCCGTCCAACCGGGCGCGGATGATTTGATGGAGGCGTTTAGCGGAGCTTCCATCGACGAGGAGCACCGCCTTGTTATGAGTGTGGTGGTCGAAAGATTCGATCCGCCAAGAGCGGGCTGATCAAGCTTATGCCACCTTCTAACAGGCTTTGAGGTATGTATTTAAGATATGTAAAACTATTACATAGGCGGTAGCCCTCGATGCTCAGTTTGGTGTTGGAAAGAAAAGCCGAATCGAGGATCTAAAAGATATACGCAGGAGTCTAACATAAGTATGTCAATATGGGAATGCAGGCTCGCTGCTTGACCTCCGCCAGACCGATGCGGAGGTTGATGCATTGAAGCAGAGCCTCGAGCGGTCCGAGAACGAGCTCGGCCTTGCCAAAAAGCAGCTCGAGGACAGGGAAGGTAAGTAATACCTTATGGGAGTATTTAAAAAATGTGGTTGCAAAAAATGACAGGAATAACGTGAATATTGCAGGGGCCACGAACGACTTGGCGACCCTGAAGGAAGTGGTGTCCAAGGCCGAAAGCAATGCAGCCGTGGAGCGCACCGAGCGAGAGAAGCAGGAGGCGCGGGTGGCGGAGGTGCGGCAAGAGCTCCAGGCTCTCGTGGAAAAACACGAGAGTTTGGAGCGTGCCTCAAAGACTCGAGAGTCCGAGCTTGCCTTGGCCCTTGAGAGCGTCCAAGCCGCTAAGGCCGAAGCCCAAAAAGCCCTCCAGGAAATCGAGGCGATGAAGAAGATAGCGGCGGGTAAGGCATTCTTTATGCAAAGCAAGCACGTGAAAGTGAATTATCTGTTACTTACCCGAATCCGGAGCTCTCCAGGAGCATTCGCAGATCTGCCCTGCAGTGTGTCTGATGCTGCCGCATTCTACCAAGCCGAGGAGGGGTGCTCGACGGAGAAGGTGTTTTGGTCTCAGCATGCTGAGGCAGGACACCCGGTGCCCTTGAGCGACCAGCTGAAGCAGCTGGTCGAGCTCCATAAGGTGGCCGAACAGGCCATGGAGGGCCTCATAGTTTGGCTGTGGCCCAAGGAAGCCATGCCTGTGAGCTACTTCGGGCTGGTGAGGCGGCTGGTGGACGCCTATCCATGGGTTGAAGTCGTCAAGCGCTCCGTCTGCATCGAAGGTGCCCGTAGGGCCCTTGCCCGTGCTAAGGTGCACTGGGGCAAGATGGACGCTGAGAAGCTTGTGACGGATGGACCACCACCGGGCAAGGAGCATCACAAGCCTGAAATGTATTATGAGGGCATCCTGAAGGGTGCCCGTCTTATAGCGGGTGAATGCTCCAAAGATGTAATTTTTTAGTAGACTCGCATTTGTTATCTTGTACGCTGAAAACTTGTTCATATGCGCTAAGCAACACTTTTGAATTTAAAATATTACCTTCTGTGCGGTCGTGAATTAAATTTGAGATATGGCGAGTCGTCGGCTTCAGCCCCCATACCACAGTCTTTGGGGTGTTAGGGATAAACTTGGCGCTCTTGTTCCCATTCTTGGGTCCTTGAGGAGGCGCTCAGCATTGAACAAGGCAACCGGACTATAATGCTTGAACACTCTCACTTAGCCATAGAATTCTATAATTTTAAATTTCGTGAAGCCCTGGTATTCGGAAGACCGAGTTGAGGCGCTATCACGCTGGGCAGGACAATGCCGACTCCTCGCTCTAAGCGGCATAAGTCTTTAGGGACTCGAAAACCTCTCGAACAGCGACCGGCTCTCGCCCTATCATGACGGTCAGTTTTAGCTTTCTCCACTGAGGTGCTTAGCCCAGCTCAACCGGGGCACAATCGCAGTGGTTCTCCCAGCGCTACCTTAGCCGATATAATGGAACATAAGGTACCAAAACATGGGAGCGGGGCAAACCCAACTATTGACGCAAGACATGATTCGGAGCCGATGCATATAATGCTATAAGTTCGGGGTGCCGCACTTGTGAAAGTGTTCGGACTTATCACACCATATTGTGGGGTACTTAAGCCCCTGGTGTATTGCCCGTACCAAAGTGTACGGTTGCACAATGTCATAACTGAACATATATATATAGAAAAAAGGGAATGCAATAATAGGCAGAAGCTATGTATTGTTTATTCAAAAGGGCTGCAGTAAGAGCAGAATGATACAAATAGTGCGATAAGCAAGGGACGTGACTCTTTAACATGCCCCCCCCCCCCCCAGGGGTAAGCTGTGGGATGGTATGTAATACGGGTATACTGCTTGTAATAGAGACCACCTGGACACTCGACGTAGCTTTCTGCTTCCCTGGCTGTTGCATCGTGTGTTCGGCGATTCTACTGCCGGACAGGGCTTCGTGAGAACGGAGTCGTGAAAAAAAAATGACACAATCGGGAGCCCCTGGTGCGGTTGAGCCGCATTATGGGCATGCCGTGGTCGTGCCCCTCCCCCTATGCCCATGGTATTTCCAGAGCGTAATTATGTACGCATAGTACTGGTTTCGCAATTTCGCGAGGGCTGGGGTTTGGGCCGCATTGCTATGCGTGCTCGAAACGTGCCAGGCGGTCTTGTTGTAGGTTACTCCGGGCACGCTTGACGGTGTCCGGACGTTTAATAGCCGGACTCGAGAATTGCCTTAAGAGGCTGCTTTGTACTTCCACCGCGAGGGCCGCCGTATGCTCCTCCGTCCGGAGAGAGCGTTCGGTGTTTCCATTGACCGTAATGACTCCTCGAGGACCTGGCATCTTGAGCTTGAGATATGCGTAGTGCGGCACCGCATTGAACTTTGTGAATGCGGTTCGTCCGAGCAGTGCGTGATAGCCGCTGCGGAACGGGACTATGTCGAAGATTAACTCCTCGCTTCGGAAGTTATTCGGGGATCCGAAGACCACTTCAAGTGTAACTGAGCCTGTACAGTTGGCCTCTACACCTGGTATGATGCCTTTAAAGGTTGTCTTCGTGGGTTTAATCCTTGATGGGTCTATACCCATTTTGCGCAATGTATCCTGATAAAGCAGGTTCAGGCTGCTGCCGCCATCCATTAGGACTCTAGTGAGGTGAAATCCGTCAATGATTGGGTCTAGAACCAATGCGGCAAATCCGCCATGGCGGATGCTAGTGGGGTGGTCCTTTCGATCAAAAGTAATCGGGCAGGAAGACCACGGGTTGAACTTTGGGGCGACTGGCTCCATCGCATATACGTCCCTTAGTGCACGCTTCCGCTCCCTTTTGGGTATGTGGGTTGCGTATATCATGTTCACCGTCCGCACTTGTGGGGAAGCCCTTCATCCTCTATTGTTGGCGGCAGGGGCTCCTCCTCGTCATCGCTATGCAGCCCCTTGTCATTGTTTTCGCATTTAACTTGCCTGCTTGAACACCCAACAATCCCTGTTGGTGTGGTTGGCTGGTTTTTCGAAGTGCCGTGTATCCGCACGAGCGATCGAGTATTCGGTCCAAATTGGGACGGGCCCGAGTATTTATTTTAAATGGCTTTTTCCGCTGACCGGGTTTAGAGCCCCTGAATCCGGCATTAACAGCCGTATCCTCAGCATTATCGCCGTTAATGCGGCGCTTGTGCTTGTTGCGACGCGACCTGCCATTGCTGTTCTTGGTATCCGAATTATCAGGGCTCTTGGTCATGTTGTTACTACGAGCTAGCCAGCTGTCCTCTCCCGCGCAAAAGCGGGTCATGAGTGTTGTGAGGGCTGCCATGGATTTCGGCTTTTCCTGTCCTAGGTGCCGGGCAAGCCACTCGTCGCGGATGTTGTGTTTGAAGGCTGCAAGGGCCTCTGCATCCGGACAATCGACGATTTGATTTTTCTTGGTTAGGAACCGTGTCCAGAATTGTCTGGATGATTCCTTTGGATGCTGAATTATGTGGCTTAGGTCATCGGCGTCTGGTGGTCACACATATGTGCCCTGGAAATTGTCGAGGAATGCGGCTTCCAGATCTTCCCAACAACCAATTGACTCTGTTGGCAAGCTGTTAAGCCAATGCCGAGCTGGTCCTTTAAGATTGAGTGGGAGGTATTTGATGGTGTGTAGATCATCACCGCGAGCCATGTGGATGTGAAGGAGATAGTCCTCGATCCAAACCGCAGGATCTGTTGTGCCATCGTATGATTCAATGTTTATGGGTTTGAAACCCTCATGGATTTGATGATCCATCACTTCATCTGTGAAGCATAGTGGGCGTGTGCGGCGCCTCTGTATTGGGCTATATCACGACGCGGCTCAAATGAGCTTTGTCTACTGTGTTCGGCCCGGCCGGAGTTGCCATATCCGGCGTGACGGTTATCGTCACGTGTCGTGGGGCGCCCACGCGATCCGTGGATCGATCTTGTTTGCCTTGCCTTGTCCTCCAATATATCTCGCAGGTCCGGGCGCATTTCCGCCGCTTTGGTATTTTTTGAGCGCGCCGAGTGCGGCTTGAGTTGAGGGCCGAGAGGCCTCTCGTCAGCGCCACGAGGTCGCCGGTCAACCGTATCATGCACTGGTGATGTAGTTTTGGGTGCTTCCTCCTCTAATCGGGGTAGCAGCCTGCGTTTTGGGTAGCTCTTGGAGGGGCGCTCGAGTTCATACTCTTAGGCCGCAAGGACTTCAGTCCATCTGTCAGCTAGCAAGTCTTGGTCAGCTCTAAGCTGTTGCTGCTTTTTCTTGAGGCTGCTTGCCGTGGCCATAAGCCTACATTTGAAACGCTCTTGTTTGACGGGATCCTCGGGCACGACGAATTCGTCGACGTCGAGGCTTGCCTCATCTTCGGAGGGAGGCATGTAATTATCGTCCTCTACCTCTCTTTCTGCCGCTCTCTCACGAGGGCTGGCTTCTCCATCCTCCTACACTGAATCCTGCTGGAGGGGGTTGTCTTCGGCACTCGCCGGGGTGTTATTATCTCCCGTGCCGGAATCGCCGCTTTTGCTGTGGCGGGATATAGAGTGGCGCCGCTAACGCCAGCGCTTAGGCTGTTTCTTGGAGGGGTCATCCTCCGCTGTTCCATCGCCATTCCCATCTTTTGGGATGTCCACCATGTATATGTCGTATGACGAGGTAGCCTTCCAGTGCCCTGTGGGCGCTGGTTCTTGATCGTCTCCTGCATCGTCGTCCATACCATCGATGTCTTCGGAGTCGAAGTCGAGCATGTCGGTTAAATCATCGACAGTGGCTACGAAGTGGGTGGTGGGTGGGCTTTGAATTTCTTTGTCGTCCGCATCCCAACCTCCCTGACCATAATCCGGCCAAGGCTCTCCTGATAAAGAGAGAGACTTTAGTGAGTTCAGGATGTCGCCAAAGGGCGAGTGCTGAAAGATGTCCGCGGCAGTGAATTCCATGATCGGCGCCCAATCTGATTCAATTGGCGAGGGCGCGGAAGGTTCGGTGTCCGGAGAAGAGTCCGGCACCTTGGAGTCACGAGCTTCGCAAAGGACGGGGTAGGTGTACGGCTCAATCGCCGTAGAGATCGCAGCCCCCGAGGTGGTGTCCATCCACCCGTCCTCGATCGGCGCAGTCGGCTCCGAGCCTAAGGTCGGAGCGGACACTGGTGCGGCCTCCAGGACACTGTTCGGCGGCAGAGCTAGATCATGCCCCTCGTGACAGTGCGGCGCTTGGATGTGGCTCGAACCCGTCAAAGATCAAGTCTCCATGAACGTCAGTCGTGTAGTTCAAACTTCCAAATCTGACCTGACGGCCAGGGGCGTAGCTTTCAATCTGCTCCAGATGGCCAAGCGAATTGGCCCGCAGTGCAAAGCTGCCAAATACGAAGATCTGTCCGGGGAGAAAAGTCTCACCCTGGAGCACATCGTTGTTGACGATCAAAGGAGCGCATCATTGTCCGTGGTTCGGGCCCTCTCGATGGAGGTAAAACCCTACTCCTGTTTGATTAATATTGATGATATGGGTAGTACAAGAGTGGATCTACCACGAGATCAGAGAGGATAAACCCTAGAAGCTAGCCTATGGTATGATTGTTGTTCGTCCTACGGACTAAAACCCTCCGGTTTATATAGGCACCGAAGAGGGTTAGGGTTACACAGAGTCGGTTAGATCTACATATCCGTATCGCCAAGCTTGCCTTCCACGCCAAGGAAAGTCCCATCCGGACACGGGACGAAGTCTTCAATCTTGTATCTTCATAGTCCAGGACTCCGGCCAAAGGTCATAGTCCGGCCATCCGGACACCCCCTAATCCAGGACTCCCTCAAACGTCGAGGTGTTGTTGTGGACGACATCGTCGGGGAAGAGGCTCCGGCTGGGTGGCGGACGGAGCAGGGTGTGGGGTTTCGTCGCGGGTTTTCGCGGCCTCGGTGTACGAATGGGTGGGCGGATGGGATGGCAGTGGGGAACCATGGCTTAGAGGCGCTTGTCCGAAATGTGGGGTAAGTTCGAAAGTACCCCCACCGATTTGAGGCGGTTCTTTCGGTTCAGGGTACCACGGGTATTTCGCGTGTCGGGATTTCACAGGAGGTGGGAGTTTTTGCGCGTTGTAATTTCGAATAGCAAAGCGCGGGTTGAGATGGAGGGAGTTTGAGAACAACGAGACAAAGATATATCTTAAATATTTCGGGCTAACAAAGCGCGGGTTGAAATTTCGGACAAGCCTAACGTGTACTATACCAAATCAATGCGACTACAAATGTCATTCAAAACTTTGAATTCATGTTATGTTCAATTAAAATATTTCGCTACGTGTATAATGCATGCAACCTACTACTCAAATGAACGTTTTAGTGCATTCCAAACGTATAAACTACCGCTTTAATATGAACTAAATTTGAATAAGATCTACAGTAATGATTGTTGTGAAGTCAAAGCATTTGAATTTGTTTCTCTGTTTTAATAAGATCTACAGTCATCATTATTGTCAAGTTAAACCATCGTTTGTGTATTATCTTCACAGCACACCACATGATTAGTCTCGAGTTACATATGAACTATGTGTACTATATGAACTCGAACTAGATTTTTTGAATCCACTTTATTTTTGATTTCAAATCACATTACATTTCTAGCTCTAGCTAGATCTTCATAATCTAAACCATGTCTCATATGTATAATGTGTTTATCACATTATGTATGGTGCCCCGCCCCCTACGCCTACAAGTATTTAGATGTGAGTTGCAAACACCACACATTACCACAAATTCAAATAAAATGTGAGAATGTTCGATATATAGTATTGTTTAGATTGCTCGATATTTAGTTGTAAGCTGCAAACGCCGCACATTATCACAAATTCAAATAAAATGTGAGATTGTTTGATGTATAGTACGATTTAGATTGTTCGGCATTTAGCTGTGAGTTGCAAACGTCATGCATTATCACATTATGGTATAACATGTGCACAGCACGTGTATCACCGCTATATTCATGCATGCAATGTTTAAAACACTATGATCTCCTATTCAAATATATGAATCTGCTTTCATATAAAATTATGATATTTGTTAGTCTCTTACACCCACACAATCCTCTAGCCTTTGTAGCTACCACTAACTTTCTCTCGTGCATGCACACGCCCTCCTCGCCCTCCTCCTCCCTCGGCATTCTATCCACCGGGCACATTCATTTTTTTCTTTAGGTCATTCTCCCAGAGTCTCCACAACTCCTTTCCGACATACACCGATCAATAAACCTCTCCAGCGATGCCTGCCTACAGCATACACACACAGCTTCAATCTCCTCCTTTATGTGTCCTTGCCTCGTGTCTCTCATATGGTCAGACACACGTGTAAACTTTCTCCCCTCTTTTCATCGATCTCACAACCGCACACTCCTCCCCCTATCTAGCTAGTAGTTGGCCCTCCCGCACCACCTCCTAGCTCCATTCTCTCTGTCTATCCGTCTCGCTGGGCCTTATTTGCCTCTAACAAATGGACGTACACCGACCGATCTCTCGCTATACATATAGACAGCTAGGTCCTTATAACTCGTTTTTACCCACACATCGATCGATCTACCTCATTAGTTGTGTCTCTCCCTTTCCTCCGACAAACAACAATTGATCTACCGATCTAGTTAGGTTTGCTTACCAAACACATGGTTCCCCTTCATCATCAATGGATGCGTCCCGACAGATCTATCACGCACAGCACACACGAAACACATCCCCACTCTTATTGATAACATTGAAGTTCCACCTCGTTTGTCTAGTAGGCCTCTCCCTACATCCCGAGAAGCAACTCCATCACCCATCCAGCACTCTACCCTCTCCTCCCTCTCCTCTCTCTCTCTCTCTCTCTCTCTCTCTCTCCGTCCCATCATATTTCCCGTCCTTGAGTTATGTATGGATGTCGACCGATCTCCCTCAAGACATAGTTGGGTCTCTCCTTCTCAACACATATCTGAGTCGTTCTACCTCTATAGTTAGGCCTCTGCCTACCCCTCCCCCACCCCCTCCCCACACACACCGATACATCAAGCGCTCTAGTCATGTCTCCCTGCCACACACAAACTTGACATGTGCCCTCTAACGTCCAGTAGGCAGTCGCCCTATATCTTTGACTTGCACACACACACACACACACACACACACACACACACACACATTTGATGGCTCTCTTCATCGATCTCGCACCCACCCACTTGATCCTCTCTTGACTCTATCAATAGCTATGACCCTCCCTCTCTTCTCGTGGATTGCCCGACCCTCTATGTATGATATGGATAGGCCTCCATTTCACACACATTGCATGCAAAATTTTGTTTGAGATTTCATCGACACATATTCCCATAAATAATTCACGAAATCAACCCCCACCCACCCCACCCCCACCACAAAACAAAAAACACTCACGAACGTGGTTTGTATCTCTCACACACACCCACGTAGGTGGGGGACGTGCACGAAGAGAAGAGGTGCATGCACGGCGCACGTACTCCCGTCTCTTTCCCAAGCACACCCGCGCTGGTACACGGTGGAGCTCATTTCTGTACGAAAAAGGCAGCCCACATGGTAATTTGGCACGTGTACTGGTTGTCCACTTGGTGGAGGGAGGATCGTCTACCACGGGTGAACAAACAAATTACGACTTGACGTGTTATGTTAAATTAAAAAAAGAGGCAAACCATGTGGGGCCTACCTTAGAGGCAAGGCTCTATACACTGGAGTACTTTTGATGTGTCCCATCAACTCGCAGAAGAGGAGAAGCTTGCTTAGCACGCCGCCTCTCCCGCCCAGGCGCGGTGGCTCATGGGATGAGGTGAAGCTTGCTCCTCCTCACCCATCTTGTGGTGGCTCGCAGGACGAGGAGAAAATTTACTAATCCCTCCGTTTACTCCTCGTCCCTACTACCTTGGTTATAGAGATTATATCATATTGTTTGGAATATATATGTCCTTTAGTAGATTTCAATATGAACTACTAGTACATACTCAAACACTGATGTATATAGACTTATTTTAGAGTGTACATTCACTCATTTTGCTCCGTATGTAGTAGCACTCTCCCTCGCCCTCGACCTCGCCCACGTGGTGGGCGTGCAGCAATTCATTCGGTCTCATATAGCCAGAATGATATATACTGCACTACCATTATTGCTCGACTTCCCGAAGAGGCAAAGAGCCAATCGCGAGGTTAATATTTTGGAGATGCCAAGCGCAAGGTTAGTAGGTGCCGCGTCATTTATAAATATTTTTTTTCTTCACTGGCACGTACGCAATATGATAGGTTCATATGGAGAGAAAAGTAAACCGCTCCACTATATACATAGTCAAGACGGGCCAGCCTACACGGTTGCTTGTTGGGGTTGCTCTCTTCACACTCTCTCGAACAAAACGACTGTGGCCACATCTCTAACATCCCGGCGGATCACGTCCGCTTAGGGAAGGGGTGGATGCTTAGTGTAGATGCGGTGGCCGTCGCCGACGGTGAAAACCCACTGTCGGCACGTCCCGATCAGGGGTCCCCGCCGTTCTCTCTCACACAAAGCCAGTGAGGTTGCCTTCGTCCCTTGCTCACTGCCGCGACGTGTGCAGTTGCCGCCTCCTGCCGCCCTCCTCAAGGTTGACCTATGTCCCTCAGGTACAACTCCCTTTACAGCCGGCTTGCACCACTGCTCCAGCTGCCCACATCACTCCCTGTGGATATTTCTCTACTTCTTTGCCCCGCACATACCTGATACCTCTACTGGCTTCTACGTACTTTATTTGTGATGAGTTTATGTCTCATCAACTAGTCCTAGTAATCTCATTCTAATCACGCTTCTTCAATTTCTTTGCCACAGGGATGCTCATCTCGATTTTGGTGAAACTGCACAAAATGATCCGATGGTCAAAAGGTTGCAAACTTCATTTATTAGGAAGCCCGAACGTTGCCAGCAAATTGAAGCCTGGTCAGGGTTCACGGTTCAAGGGCTAGGGACTGCATGGATCATTTTTTTTCTTTAGCTGCCTCTGTTCCAACATAAGTGTCAACTTTAGTAGTAGTACAACTTTGTACTAAAGTTTGCACAAAGTTGAGACACTTATTTTGGAACGGAGGGAGTACATATTTGCTATGATCTTTCAATCACTGAGATGCAATAGCATGCATGTTAGTCTCCTTTGTATATGATGAAATGTTGCAACGGGCAACCTTGGACGCAAGATACATGTAATAGGAGCTGGAAGCTTCATAGCATTGTACAAATTTATCTCGCTGATAAATTACAGTACGTACTAGTACTATACTAGTACTTCCTCTGTTCCTAAACATAAGTCTTTGTAGAGATTTCACCATTAACCACATGCGGATGTATATAGATGCATTTTAAGTGTAGATTCATTCATTTTGTTCCGTATGTAGTTCACCTAGTGGAATCTCTACAAAGACTTATCTACTAGTAATAGCTAGCCCCCACTACTAGGAATTCTCTATCCTCTCCTTGAGCCACATCATCAAAATTGATGTAGCCGTTAGATGAAGTAAATCAGTCATAATAGCCGTGCGATCTAGGCGTTGAGAGGCTCAGACTAAGCCACATGCAAGCATGCAGAAATATCGTGGCACATGCATGTGAGTGGGTTTTAAATCACATCAACATGTCGCATGCAAGCATGCACCGTAGCATGCATGTAAGTGAGCTTTTAAGTCCCATTAACATGTCAAAAAGAAAATATAATCCCATTATGCAGTAGGAGTTGGCTGATCTTTTTTCCTTACGTGGGATGATCTAAATGATGATGGGAGTTTATTTCGTTTGGCTACCACATTTGTTATGCGGTTATAGATTTTTTTTTTAGTTCTATGAAATCGATAATTTTGCGCAGAGAGATATTCCGATGTTCATGACAACGCTGGGACTCATCTAGTAATATTTAGGAACGGAGGGAGTACTATGTAAAGAGTTAGGTGTCGCGCGGTGATAGTGTGAGTTGGGCCATGTAATCACTGAGCCTGCGTGTTTTCACTGCTCTTGCACTCCTCCACTGTAAGAATGGAGAAAATTGTAATCTACTACCTCCTTTCGCCGAAGGCGTGGGACATCCAGCAGTCCTACCACCTCGATAATAAAGACAAATGAGCCGTCAAATCACATAGACCCAGCAGAAGTTTGATTTGACGAAGCAACCATCACTCTTGCGCCAGTGAGAGGTCGCGTCCGCTCTGCCCGGGCATGAATGCGGCACCGATTCTTTGGAGCGGCGCTGACCGTTTCGGGCGAGAAGCGCGCGCGGGCGATGGAGGGGCTTTGGGTGGGCAGGCTGGTGAGGAGCGGGCGTGGCAGCTGTCCGCATGTCCCTACCGGACATGCCCGGAAACGAGAGGATGCACCGACTCTCGCGGCTAAAATCGTACACTACACACCATATCTCTGTAGGAGTAGGTCGATCTGTCGCACTCTCTAACACACACATGCTATTAAACACACACACACACGCACACACACGCACCTTGGTCCCGTTGCACCTTCTAACGTGACTTATTACACCTAGACGGAGGGAGTAGTAAGTATACGAGATACGGTGGCACACTGACTTAAGTCGAATACAAGTGCCCAAAATTTGTGTTCATGTTATAATAAGGATTCACTTAAAATAGTACGTGAGCGAACAGAGGGATCAATTGAACAGTGTTCCCGAGCAGTAACGAGATGTGTGAGGTAGTAAGATACACCGCTGGCGCTTTTAATTTTTCTTATTAATTTGTTTGTTTCACCCTCTGACTGGTGGGACCCAGCGTACTACGTGGAGAGAGGTAAGGTGACTAAGGCTGCATTATTTCTACACCACTTTGGATAGTCTTACCACCAAAGCCACATTACACGATTATGATTGAAATCCTAATGACTCCCACACACACACACATAAAAACACGGCATGCCTGTCACACGAATGTAGGAATGTATAAAAGGTTATTTTCCTCTTGTTGAACATAACGGGAGGGTTGTGTAGCTGGTTAGCCTGCTCGCTCATCAAACTTGAGGTCTCGGGTTCGATAACTACACTTGAGCATAATTTTTGCCAGGAGGATTCTTGGACTGGTCAAAATGTTTTCTAGGGTTTGCACGCTTCACACTCTCTCTCCAGTATATATATATATATACACGCTGGAGCCTCAGCGCTTGTAGTTGCTCTCTTCACACTCTCTCGCCCCCTCCAGCTGGAGCCTCAGCGCTTGTAGTTGCTCTCTTCACACTCTCTCGCCCTCTCCAGATTTAAACAAGACTTCGTTGGCCTCTCTCTCCCCTCACTGCTACTCAAAGAGCCGGCAAGATCCGTCCGCCGGGAAGGGAAGGAGGCTTAACGCTGTCGCCATCGGCGAGGGAGGGAATCCACTATCGGCGCTGTTGTTCACTTTCCACCCAGTGGCTGCGCGGGGGGGCCTCCGGCCCCTTCTTCTTCGCAGCCGTCCCGTCGCCCACCGAACCACGCCCCAAGAACCTTAAGGTGTATTTTACTTACTCCACATGAATTGCTCTAGCTGCATGTATACCATGAATCTAGGACGCGGTTCAAAGAGGAAAGGAGTGGGGGAAAGTAGTGGGAAAAGTTGTATATAGCATGAATCTAGGACGTGGTTCAAAGAGGAAATGATATATTTTTGCATCTTAATTTATTGCTATGGCTGGAACGAGCAATTGTTTTGCCACTGATTTGATGCCATACGTAATTATCTCTACTTGTGCAAACAGGGATCTTCTTTGAAGATACCATATATTTTAGTGGAACTGCACAAGAAGATGTTGGAAACATTAAACTAATCGAGGAGTATATAGTAAGCATGGCCACCCCGTAGATAGCAGATGGTTCGGAGAAGTGCTTCATCTGTATGCTCTACACAATCAGCCTCGACAAATGTTGGTACTCACCCACTGATTTCATCCATATGATTGAGCTTTGTCATCTCTATTGGTGTTGTGCTACTGTTTAGATACTGTCATGAAAAAGTGGTATTGTCCTTGAGAAGTGCTTCATCTGTGCTGTTTTAAATATTTCCTTTCCTTTTTTTCGAGCAAACAGGGATCATCTTCCTCTGAAGAAGAATATGGAGTACGTGAAGTGAATAGTTCCGATTATGCTAGGATGAAGAAGCCGTGTCTATCTTCTCATCAGAAGGAGCAGTTGAAGGATGGTTACATTACTCCCCACAAGACCAAACTAACTTCAGCTCAGAAGGACTGACAAATCTCCATTTTTTTGCTGTGATGCGCGAGTACAATGTTGTTCTAGGATTCTTTCTAGTGAGTTCCATTTTTCTAAAAGTTTGCTCTACATGGACCATGTATGTGCCTGTTGAAACTGTCAATTCATAGTATAGTTTGCTTTATACTAATCAGTTTTTTGTATTTGTGCAAACAGGGGTGCTAAACTTGATTTCAACGGGAACTGCACAAAATGTTCATGAATACATCAAATCATTCATTTCCACCACAAGAAAGGAGGTCCCATAAGTTTAAGGCGTTGCAACATATAAGGGCGAAATCATACAAGCTACGCGCGAATTTGGTTGATTTTCGTGGAACTACACAAAAAGAACAGCTGGTTTATTTAGCACGAGGTGCCATGTCAATGTCCGAACTGATGGCAAACCCTGCCCATTCCACAATCGTAGGCATTTGATATTTTGGAATGGGACAACCTTGTCAAATTTTGCTCATTGATTTTAGCAAGATATGCATTTGATATTTTCGAATGGGACGCCCTTTGCTGTCAGCAGCGGCGATTGATTTTTTCTTTATTCTTTAGTTGTGAAGTAAATATTGCCTCTGACATGTGAGTCGCTGAGATCCATAATCATCGATTGTTTTGAATGTTCTCTATGAATTGCCAGGCCTGTGTGTTTGATTGCAATGTGAAGAAACGCTAAAAAGCTGCTCAAACTCTTTGTACTCCTTATGTTCCTTTTTACTTCGCACATTGTGAAAGTGCATACTTTTTGTATAAGATTGGTCAAAGTAGAGATACTTTGACTGCAGACAAAACTTGTATGCAGACTAGAAAGGACCGGAGGGAGTACATGTGAAACTTCTGCAAACGTGGTGATCACCCTGGGAATAATGCTAGTACGTATTGTTTTGCATGTTCATCCAATGCCGGTGATACAGAATTGAACTAACCGAAATAAATTCATTCATACACGGTCGGATTTCATATAAACATGTCGGATTTCATTACATTTCATACATTCTTCAACTAAAAAGGGGTGTTTGTGGCCGCATGCATCTCCCAGATGCAGAGGCCGGGGGTCATCCTCCTTTTCGAAAAAAACTAAAAAGGGGTGTGCTGAAGGTATAATTAATTAACCGAAGCTACCCACCTGTGTCCCGCTGAGCCGAACAGAAGCTTCAGTGACTTAATTGCAGGTGTAGTTGCGTAAGCGACATGTGGCCTGTTGGGCCCACGTGTCGACCAGCCAACCGCACCAGCGATTAAGTAAGCGATGTTCTTCTCGGTGCAGCTCTCCGACTCACGTCGCCGCCAAGAAGCTAACGGGCGTCAATGGTCAACCCGCCTAGCTTGGCTTCAACCGGAGGGTAGCAGCGGTGGCCTTACTTGGACCAGCGGCGGCGACCTACCGTGTTCTACTCTTCCTCGTTTTACGTGGCGCGGCCTCGTTGGCAGCGGGGCGGGGCCTCGGCGGAGCCGGTGATGTCCTCTGTCTCGTTGCCGGCGGGCGGCGCCTCAACGGAGCGGTGGAAATCCTCCCCCACGTTGATGGCAGGGTGGGGCCTCGGCTGAGCCGGCGATGTCCTCCGCCTCGTTGTTGGCGGGGCGGGGCCTCGGCGGAGCCGGCGGTGTCCTCTGCCCCGTTGTTGGCGCCACGGGACCCCGGCGGAGCAGGGCGTCGTCGATGCCAGCGGAGCGGGGACTCGTCGGAGTCGGCATTGTCCTCTGCCTCGTCCTCGGTCTCGCCAAACAGCTCCTCGCCCGCTTCATCGCCCTCTTTGCTAGCCTCTTTGTAGGCGGCCGCAGCCTCCGCCACCCGCATGCGGTACCGCCAGCGCTCGAGGCGGCCCTTGCGGGCGGAGCGGTACGAGTCGAGCAGCGCCTCCTGCTCCGCCCGCTCCGCGGTGATCTGCTCCTCCGCCTGCAGGTGCTCCTGGAGGAGATGGTGGTTGTAGGCGGCGTCGGCCTGCGCCTCCCAGAACTGCTCCTCACGCATCGGCCTCACCCTGTCCATATATTGGGCACGGGCCTCGCCGATAGTCATGGTGCAATGCACCGGCGAGGATGGCGCGGAGGAGGGGGTTGGCGCCGGATCGTCGACTACCATGTTCTCCATTAGGACGTCGTCGTCCTCCGGCTGCCTGCCGGCCAGCCGGTCGGCAGCAATGGCTGCCATCTCCTTGTGGTCCGTCGTCCGCCCGTCCCGAAGAGCGCTGGAGCGCGAGGAAGCCATGGTGGGAAGTAGTGGTGTGGACAAGAGAAAGGGAACGGATGCGGATGACTGCGGCTATGGCCGACGCAGTAGTTTATATAGCAATGGTGGGCGGGCGGAGGGACGGGCGTGTGGCGCCGGAGTAGCCGCCTTGGCAACCGCGTATCATTAATGTGTGCGGCAGATGGACGAGACGGACGACAGTTGTGTCGTTTGAAGGTGGAGCAATCGCCTTTGCACCGGGAAGGGAAATGACGGCGCTGACTTATTTGGCGGAAAGCAGCACAAGCGAGGAGATGACTTTACTTGGATAGGATGACAATGGGGACCCACAAGGTCCATAGCCTCACGTCATAAGTGCCTCCTATATATATATATATATATATATATATATATATATATATATATATATATATATATATATATATATATATATATATATATATATATATAGTGATGCTATTCATCATCCAGGGTGCAGAATAAGTTATTCTTCACCAGCGGTAATCTTCGATCATTTCATAATTAAATTACATCTGGAATTCAAATAGTTACATTCTTATTAATTCACTACGTAAAATTTGGTATAAGAAAATAAAAATATAGGTTATAAGACAAGAAATTTGGAGTTTATGTATATTTTACATTATGTTTTTACGTTTGTAATTTTACGTAACATAAAATATTTTTTATGGCGATTATATATTTTCTTACGGTCTCTTTTTACGTCGGAAATAAGATAAAACTTACGGAATGTAAAATTACGGTGCATTGATGTTAAAATAGAGGGGGGTGAAGAATAACTATTCCTCACCTGGGTGACGAATAGTCAATCCTATATATATATATATATATATATATATATATATATATATATATATATATATATATATATATATATATATATATATATATAAAATTTATTTTGCTTCCTCCTGGTTTCCTGACATCACTGTCCCACACCATTATCAACCTATGTACTCTAGTCAATAAACGAGAGAATTGCACAAGAAGCGGCCGACAGCTGGGACCAAGCAGCTCGAGCAGTATTTGTGTTTTTGAGGTGAGCCCTATAGATTTTTTCGATGTTTACCCCAGATATTAATTTTTCTCCTCTAAGCAACAACGAAAACATCGCTGCAGGTATTAACTGGGCGGGCTGTGGCCCGTCTAGCCCAGTCTAGATATCCAGCCCAGATATTAATTTTTTTCAAGCTGAAAATGGCTAGCTGTAACGCCCCGGATTCGATGCGCCAGGTGTCCGCCAGTTATTTGCCGTCATTGCCATGTCATTTGCTTGCGTGTTGCACTTTGCCATGTCATCATCTGCATTTCATATCATGTCATCATGTGCATCGCATTTGCATACGTGTTCGTTTCATGCATCCGAGCATTTTCCCCGTTGTCCGTTTTGCAATCTGGCACTCCTATGTCTCTCGGCGCCCCCTTTTGCCTCTTTTCGTGTGTGGGCATTAAACGTTCTCGGAATGGACCGACGTTTTTCAAGCGGCCTTGGTATAGCAATGGTAGACCGCCTGTCAAGTTTCGTGCCATTTGGAGGTCGTTTGGTACTCCAACGGTTAACCGGGTAACCGTAAAAGCCTCCTTCTCTTTGCAGCCCAACACCCCTTCCAAAGTGGTCCAAAACCCAGCAAACTCCCCTGCATTCTCTCGGCCGTTCGATCACGATCGCGTGGCCGAAAACCGCACCTCATTTGGACTCTCCTAGCTCCCTCTACCTATAAATATGTGCCTCTCCCGAAATTCGCGGATGAAAATCCCCCCGGAACCCTAGATTTCGCCCTCCGCCGCCACCGGACGCGTCCGCACCGCCGGACACGTCCGTCCCGCCGCCCGCAGCTAGCGGGGCCTGCCACGTGGCGCGTCTGCCACCAGCGCCGCCCGGCCTGCCTGCCGTCGCCCCCCCCAAGGGCCCATCGCCGCCGCCATGGCGGCGCGCGCCCTCCGCCCGGCCGCCGCCTCGCGCCGCCGCTCCACGCGCGCGCCGGCCGCCACCCGGCGTCGGCGACCTCCGGCCGCCCGTGCCCCCGCGCCGCGCGCTTCCGCCGGCCGCCGCCCGACCCGCCCGGCGCCTCCTCACCGGTCTCCGCCGCCGCAGGCCTCCCGCCTCGCCAGCGCCGCCTCTGGCGCCGCCCGGCCCGCAGCCAGCGCCGCCCAGCGCCCCTCCGTCGCCGCCCGTCGCCGGCTCACCTCCGCCGCCTCCCTCCTCGCCTCCGGTGCCAACTCCAGCGAGAGCTCGGCCCCGCCTCGATCTAGATCTCGGAGCGGTTGACTTTCTTTCCCCCTCGTTTTTCTCTAAGTCCTGAGATTTTGACATTATATGCTCATGTTCATCATGCCATAACTCTCTGCAGAATACGTTTCGTGCGTGTAATATTTCAAATTGTTCGTCTCGACGAGTACATCATTTCATCTCATTGCATCATTTTCATTTGAGCTCATATTGATGCCCGAAATGCTGTTAGAAGAGGGCTATGTGATGTTAGTTTCAGATTCTTATCAGAACATGCACTTTTGTTATTTTTGCCAAGATTGATGTGTGCACCCTATGAACTTGAGTCCTACATGTGTTTTGTAATATGCCATGCCATCTTTACAGGGGTGTATGCCATGTATTTTTGTGATCTCTGTGGTGACTAGCACAATCATGCATACTAGGCTTCATGATGTTGCTGATTTCAGCCCCTGTTCTACTGATATTTTTATACCATGTAAACTTGATGCTACCGAGAGATCCATGCTTATTTTTTGATACTTCAGTAAGGATGTTTTGAACATAGGGTTATTCTCTATCCATCCATGCCCTTGTTTGCAATTATGGAGTGCCATAGCTTGAGTCAATCGAGCTCTACTTTTGCTATAAAATGTTTCCTGGCAGGTTGTTTACATGTTATTCAATTTTGCTAAGGTTGTTGTAGTTGATCCGTGTATGCTATGATGTTGTTCTGGCCATGTATAGCTTCTATGCCATGTCTTCGTACTGCGAGTTTCCTTGCCATGCCATGTATTGCTCTGTGGTGAGTGGTTCAAGCTCACCAACATGCCTACTTATCGTTGTTCCTGCCATGTATGAATCTGTAATATAACTTGCCATGTTTACATGAGTGCCAACATATTTTATGATCCTTTGTGGCTCATGGTCAGTAAAGGACTTTTGTTCTATGCATTTAGTAGATTCATGCCATGCCTTTGTTTGCCATGATAGGTTCCTGTAACATGTTGTTTGATAGCTCTAAACATTGCAACCTGATGTTATTTCCTGATAAGTCTGAAACTGTTATTATTTGCAATCTTGCCATGTGTGTTTGAGCATGTTCTAGTGATTTCTGGAGATAGCTCAGTGTTCATGTTTTGTCATGCTTTACTTGTACATCATGCCCATGCCTTTTGTTATTACGTTGAGGTGCTGTAGCATGTTGTTTTGATGCTTGCAATATGCCTAGTTGCTGTTTTGGACAGCTTGTCCTTTAAACTTGTATAGGGTGTATGTGTTGCACCGTTGCTCCGTTTTGAGTGTGCTCTATATGAAACTTGCTTGATTTTGCTTATAGTTCCATATTATCATGTTGCATCCTTGTTTTGAGGTGTTTGCTTGATGTTTGTATGCATTTTGCATCAATGCCATGTTTAACTTGTTTTGCTCATATCTTCTAGGCCGTAGCTCCGAATCTAATGAACTTTATATGTAACTTGACTAGATTTTCGTGTAGATCATCTTGGTGCATCTTAACTTGCTGTTTAACAACTTGAACATAAGGTTTATTCAGATCTGGACCAATTTCGAAATTTGCATATGAGGACTTACCGGAGTTGTTATATGTTGTTCCCGGCCTCATTTAAACTTGCTTTGATGTGTTGCTCTTGTTTGCATCATCTCTTGCCATGAGTAGCTTCATGTAGTCTTGTCATGCATCATGCTTGGTTGAGCATCATGTCTTGTTCATGTGTGGTGTGTTTACTATGTTGTGTGCTTCTTCTTGTTAGTTCCTGTTTCGTTGCGATCGTGAGGATTCGTTCGTCTACGCGTGGTTCGGCTTCATCCGTTCGTCTTCTTCATGGACTCGTTCTTCTTCCTTGCGGGATTTCAGGCAAGATGACCGCTACCTTGGATCTCACTACTATCATTGCTATGCTAGTTGCTTCGTTCTATCGCTATGTTGCGCTACCTATCACTTGTTCCTCAAGCCTCCCAAATTGCCATGTCAGCCTCTAACCTTTTGCACCCTTCCTAGCAAACCGTTGTTTGGCTATGTTACCGCTTTGCTCAGCCCCTCTTATAGCGTTGCTAGTTGCAGGTGAAGATGAAGTTTGTTCCTTGTTGGAACATAGAGATGTTGTTCCTTGTTGGAACATGTTTACTTGTTGGGATATCACAATATATCTTATTTAATTAATGCATCTATATACTTGGTAAAGGGTGGAAGGCTCGGCCTTATGCCTGGTGTTTTGTTCCACTCTTGCCGCCCTAGTTTCCGTCATATCGGTATTATGTTCCCGGATTTTGCGTCCCTAACGCGGTCGGGTGATTTATGGACCCCCTTGACAGTTCGCTTTGAATAAGACTCCTCCAGCAAGGCCCAACATTGGTTTTACCATTTGCCTCACCACCACCTACATTTCCCTTGGGAGTAATTAACCCAAGGGTCATCTTTATTCAGCCCCCGGGCCAATGCTTGTCTAAGTGTTGGTCCAAACTAGAGTGATTTGCAGCGCCCCCTCAAGGAAACTTGGGGTTTGGTTTTAGTTGTACGGACTGCTCATCCGGTCGTGGCCTGAGACGAGATACGCGCGGCTACTATCAGGGTGTCGACACGCCGGGAGGTTTTGCTGGTCTTGTTTTATTGCTGTCAAAATGTCTTGTAGCCAGGATTCCGAGACTGATCGGGTCTTCCCGGGGAGAAGGAATATCCTTCGTTGATCGCGAGAGCTTATCATGGGCTAAGTTGGGACACCCCTGCAGGGTTTGAACTTTCGAAAGCCGTGCCCGCGGTTATGTGGCAGATGGGAATTTGTTGATATCCGGTTATAGTAAACTTGAAGCAAACTCTTCTAAAATACACCAACCGTGTGCGTAACCGTGAGTGTCTCTTTTCGGGGATGATCGAGAGGAGAACACGGTTTCTGGGTTATGTCTGACGCAAGTAGGAGTTCAGGATCACTTCTTGATCATTACTAGTTGACGACCGTTCCTTTGCTTCTTTTCTCGCTCTCATTTGCATATGTTAGCCACCATATATGCTTAGTCGCTGCTGTAACCTCACCACTTTACCCCTTCCTTTCCCATTTGAGCTTTGCTAGTCTTGATACCCATGGTAATGGGATTGCTGAGTCCTCGTGGCTCACAGATTACTACACCACCAGTTGCAGGTATAGGTTATGCGATGATCATGACGCGAGAGCGATGTTTGCTTGTTTTGGAGTTCTTCTTCTGCTTCTTCGATCAGGGGATAAGTTCCAGGTCGGCAGCCTGGGATAGCAGGGTGGATATTGTTTGAGTTTCTGTTTGTGATTCATCCGTAGTCGGATGTTGATCTTGTATGTTGTATTGTTGTATTCATGTAACATTGTATGTATTGGATGTATCCCACTATTATGTAATGTTGATGTAATGATATCCACCTTGCAAAAGCGTTCCAATATGCGGGTCTATCCTTGATGGGACCGTCGATTTTCTTTTGGATAGGGTCGCATATTGGGCGTGACCCTAGCCCAGCTATACTTTTTTTTAGAAATACCCAGGCAAGGTCAAGTTGTTATTCACCGCCCCGCTGGGCTGCAAATCTTTCCTAGGAGGGATGCATTAGGCTTGACAAGAAAATGGGCTTTAAGAAATAATAAATGAGATGTAATTATAAAAACTGGGTAGTAACTATTAAAAATGCACCAAACAGTGGTTACTTTATAAAATATTATTTTTGGAATATTGAAAATTTGAATTTCATTAATTGTTGCGAGCGCAATGTTTCCTTGGATTTTTACATAATATAAATTTATATTGAAATTGTATTTAATCTGACTAGAAATTTCGGGATAAAAATATTCGGATCCCATCAAAATGTGGGAAATTTTATTGAATTCTGTTTTGAATGGTTGGTTGAAATGGGCTGTAGTTTTAACAAACTGTAAATGGACTATAGTAAATTCCATTAGAATTAAAAAAGGGCTACACATTCTTACAAATCTGAAATGGGCTATAAGTTCTCTGCCACCCACTTCTAGCCTTACTAAGTTGACGCGTCCGTTGTCTCAAAAAAAAACTAAGTTGACGTGTCCCCTAAAAAAACAGAGTTGACGCGTATGCAAGGCTTTGTCAACTTATAGTCAACACACGGTTCTAGCAGCAGTGGCCGTTGGATGTCCATCCAACGGATGCCGTGCTTCTTCTTCAATCTCGGATATTCTAGCTTCACCCGCCCAAAAAATGATTCCTCCCCCTGACATCTGGGGCGCACCGTTTCGGAAGCTGACCTGTGGGCCTACTAAGTTGACGTACCAAGGGCTTTGTCAACTTAGTCAATAATAAACGATTCTAGCTGCAGTGACCGTATGATGTCCATCCAACGGCCGTCGTGCTTCTTCAACCTCTGGTCTTCTTGCTCCAGCCGCCCAAAGCAGCGTCGGTCGTGCCGGATGCTCCTGCCTCCCGTGGCCGGCTGTGCTGCCGCGGAGGACTCACCGCCCCCTACTACTCCCACCGCTGGCCAGGACATCCCTCCACTCACACACACCCCCTGTTATTCTGCGGCGATGGCAGCGCAGCCGAACCAGTGAACCCTCGTACTCCTCTCCGCGTGTGCATCCACTGCCGCGTCTTCCCCGGCTCCGCGTCGTCCCCTTCCTAGGCCTCGCCGTCTTCCACCGCCGTGGTACTCTCGGCGCGGCGTGGTCAACGTGGTCAAGGAACGACTTCCATCGGACGTGGACTGTACGTGGAGAGGCTGACAGCTGGGTCCACGGCAGCCACAAGGAAGTGCCTCCTTATTACGCGCAAAATAATTATTCCTCCACCTAACAGCGGGGACCCACCGGACGGGCCATCGTATTTCGCGAAAAAATGATTCGCCCTCTGACTGCTGGGACCCACGAGCTACATCTTCGCATGCAAGGAAGTGCGTCCGGGAAAAAAATGATTCGCCCCCCTGACTGATGGGACCCACCAGCTACATCTTCGCACGCAAGGAAGTGCGTCCGGAAAAAAACGATTCGCCCCCCGACTGCTGGGACCCACTAGCTACACCTTCGCACGCAAGGAAGTGCGTCCGGGGAAAAAAACGATTCGCCCCCCTGACTGCTGGGACCCAGCAACTACACCTTCGCACGCAAAGAAGTGCGTCCGGGCAAAAAAAAACGATTCGCCCTCCTGACTGCTGGGACCCAGCAGCTACACCTTCGCACGCAAGGAAGTGCGTCCAGGCAAAAAAACGATTCGCCCCCCTGACTGCTGGGACCCAGCAGCTACACCTTCGCACGCAAGGAAGTGTGTTCGGGCAAAAAAACAAAATGATTCGCACCCCTGACTGCTGGGACCCACCAGCTACATCTTCGCAGGTAAGGAAGTGCCTGACAGTCGGGGCCCACCTGGTCGAAGCGTACGTAGCGTTGTCATCCTGGTCGTGAACGTGTACGTACATACTGGTCGATCTAGAGGCGCGCACGTGTCGTAGTAGAGGCGCGCACGTGTCGTAGTAGAGGCGCGCACGTAGCATGTACACGTACGTACAGCGGCAAGGGTGCAAGAAAGAAAATACGGCCATGTATGTGTACATACGGGCGGGGTCTCGAACGCCTAGTCGCGCATATGTACCGCGAGAGCTCGTGTTCACGGGGAGGCATCGGAATGCGTCGTGTTCATGGGGAGGCAACGGAATGCGTCGTGTTCATGGGGAGGCAACGGAATGCGTTGTGTTCATCGGGAGGCAACGGAACGCGTGGGAGCCAACCGGCTTGGACGGAACAGGCGATGGAAGCGAGGCTGGCGTGGCGCTGGCGGAGGAAACGAACCTCCTACGGTCAAGCGGGGTCCTGTTGATCGGGAGGGTGTGGCGTCCGCAAAACAGAGGAAGCGGACCTCCTACGGTCGAAACAGGGTCTTGTTGATCGGGAGGGTGTGGCGCCGCAAAAGCGAAGAAGCGGACCTCCTATGGTGAAACGGGGTCCTGTTCATCGGGAGGGTGTGGCGTGCCGTAAGCAGGACTCCACGTGATCTGTTCATCTCCACCGTCGACCTCCTCCAGCCTCCACGGGCTACCGTCGACCTCCTCCAGCCTCCACGGGCTCCTGTTCATCCAGCCTCCACCGCGCGCTACTCCACCGGCTACTGTTCAACCACCCCTCCACGGGCACCCCTCCATCGTCTATTGTTCATCCAGCCCTCCACACCACGGGGTCCTGTTCATTCAGAGGCAACGCCACTGCTCACTGTTCATCCGCCGCGACCTCGCCCGAGTCCATGTAGGCAAGCCCTGCGGCTCCACCCACGACCACCACCTCCATGCCCCAGCCAACCCAATGAGCACCAGAAACCGCCTCCTCCTCCGCTCCCCGAACACCCCGAAGAGCACCAACAGTAGCTTCCTCCTCTGCTCCCCGGACACCCGAAGAGCACCAGCAGCCGCCTCCTCCTCCGCTCCCCAGCCACCCCGAGGAGCAGCAACTGCGTCCTCCTCTGCTCCCCGGCCACCCCAAGAAGCGCCACCCGCCGCCTCCACGTCCCCACCACCGCAGCGCACCAGGAGTGTTGAAATATGAGATGGGCTTTAGGCTCATCTAGCAATTTATGAAAATATCTAAGGGCCCATGTGGGTTTAGTTGGCACTAGGTGTAGTGGGAAGTTTAGTCACACCCCTGAAGTTGAAGAGGAGTTGGACCTCCTTATAAGGGTTTCTTTTCCACATGCTATTGGAGCTTGAGAAGAGAAGAGGCCCTAGCGCACTCCTCCTTCGCCGCCCGCTTCGTCGCGTAGTGCACGCACCGCGGGTTGTGGGAATGAGCCGAGCCGAGCTCACACCTATGCTCGTGCTTATTTTTCCATTCAGTAACGGAGAGTTTTTCTGACTGCTGGGCCACGATCCAAGACGTCGAATCGTGGGTTGTCACGGACTCGGACGTGAGGTGTCTCCTAACCCTAGCCACCACGAACAGATCGCATCTGCTCCACGCACTACGCCGATCGTCGTTCATTTGTTGCTGTTGTCGCCGGTGACGCCACCCCGTCCGCCGCGTACACGGTCGACGAGAGAGCAGGTCTCTGAAACCCTGCCTCTCCGGATCCTGTATGGGAGAGGGGCAAATAGATTTTTGGGAAGCGACCACGCGATTACTCGCCTCCGATCCGCTACTTCCTCTACATCTGTGCCGCCTTCATCATCACCATGTCTCAAGTCTGACGCCGACCGTCTCGCCGCCGAGAAGCTCGAGGCCAACAAGAAGGCCGCTGAGGACGCTGCTGCTGCCGCTGCGGCTTCTGCCTGGCCTACTGGAGGGTATAACGCGTTTATCCCGCTCCTGTTTATTTCCGCATTAGCAGTGCTAACATTATATGTAGATGTGTCTACTATTTGCATAGTACGTGCTCGTCTAGATTAGAATCATTATGTCATTAATTTTGTCGATGTCATATGCTAGTGATTTATCTATGAATTAAATTAGTCTAAAAATTGCCTATTTGCTCAACAAGGAGCGCCCGACGGCTGACGAACAAGACCTATCAATAACTGTTGAGTAAATAGGCAATTTTTTGACTAATGTAATCCATAGATAAATCACTAGCATGGCATTAACTGAATTGACGACATACTGACTCTGATCTAAACAGGCACGCACTAAGCAAACTGTAGACAAAACTACACATACTGCTAGTACTGCTAATACGAAAATAAACAGGAGTGGGATAAACGTGTTATACCCTCCAGTAGGCCAGACAGAAGCCGCAGTGACGGCGACAGCAGCAGCGGCATCCTTCTTGCCGGCCTCGATCTTCTCGGCAGCGGCACGTTCGGCGTCGATGGACATGGTGATGACGAAGATGACGCGGACGTAGAGAAAGTAGTGGATCGAAGGCGAGCAGTCGCGTAGTCGCTTTTCAAAAACATATTCGCCTCTCTCCCGTGCGAGCGAGCGAGCGTTTTTGTACAAGTACTTGTTGCACGTACACACACTTGAGCATCAGCTACGATTGATCAGCTCAGCTGTTTTCTCCGATTCAGACGTGCACTGCCGGGGCAGGACATCTGAAGTACGTACTCCCTCTGTAAAAATATTTCTTCACGGATGGAGTACCACGCAGGCAAAAAAAAGAAAAAAGAAACTTGTGCTATCCGTAGTGGCTTCGCATCGTGTTCAAATGGACCGTTGGCTCTTTGATGAAGACGAAATGAAATAAAATGTTACTCCTACCAAGAGGAAACAAAACCATGCATGCATTGGTTGATGCTTCAGCGAAAGGAGGAGGATCGTCAGGTTTCTTCGTCTTGGGTGGCTAGCCAGTGATGAAGCGTCTTCCGGTCAAAATAAACGGCGACGGGACGGGCTCTCTCCTCACTCCGCCGCATTCAAAATTTTGAATAAGCCTCTCTTCTCTCGCCAAGCTCCGCCTCCGCCCGCCACCAACCGGCTCGTTTCGCCTTCACCAGACCACCGTGCCCTGCACATCACCCGCCTGGCTCCGCCGATGTCGCCGCGCACGCTGCCGCCACGCCCGCCGCGGCGCCTCGCGATGGCGCCCCAGCAGCACCGGCGCGGTGCCCGCCTCCAAGCGCCGCCTGGAGTTCCTCGCGGCCGCCGCCACGTCCACGCCCCCGCCGTCGGCCAAGCGCCGCCGCCCCGCCCACCTCGTCGCCACGGAGGACATTGTCCAGCTGGTCGGCAGCATCCGCCGCGACCTCGCCCGAGTCCACGCGGGCACGCTCTGCGCCTCCACCCGCCGCTCCCCGGCCACCCCGATGAGCGGCAACCGCCTCCTCGTCCGCTCGCCTGCCACCCCCAAGAGCACGAGCAGCCGCCTCGTCCTCCCCTCGCCGGCCACCCCGATGAGCAGGGGCAGCACCCGCCTCCTCCTCCATTCCCCGGCTACACCGAGGAGCGCCACCCGCCGCCTCCGCGTCCCCACCGCCGCAGCGCGCCCGGTCGAGGCGGTCGCGCGCATCCGGAGCCTCGCCGACGGCGGCGCGGAGTCCGCTCTGGAGGTCGGCGGCGGCGGGACGTCGGTGCGCGTGCGCCACGCCGGCGCGTGCCGCGAGTTCGCGCTCGACGGCGCGTCGGCGTCGGCGGACGAGGGCCTGGAGGCGTTCTACGCCCGGTTCGTGCGGCCGAGGGTCGAGGGGGTGCGCGCGGGCGCCAAGTGCACCGTCATGGTCTACGGGCCGACGGGCTCCGGGAAGAGCCACACCATGTTCGGCTCCGACGAGCAGCCCGGCGTCGTGTACCGCGCGCTCACGGACATGCTGGAGGGCGGCTGCGACGGCGACGGCAAGAGCTTCGTGAGGGTCTCCGTGCTCGAGATCTACAATGAGCAGGTCTACGATCTGCTCGCCGGCAGCGGAGTAGCCAAACCCAAGGTCACACTCAAGTCTCACTTCTGCTTTTTCTCATTGCATTTAACATGAAGGTTCTAGGTTTATGCGTTTGCTAATTAGTACAATGAGTCCATTAAAAGTGGGTGTTTGTTGCTACTTAAGTTGTCCAATTATTCTCGAACAATCATAGTATCACTGGAGGCCAATGGCTGTCAGGCCCCAAGGATCGCTGTACATCTGAATCGGTTGTGGGATGAATCTTCAGAAGCGAAACTTGAACCGACATAATACGTCGACATCTATGCTGTCAGGGAGTGTGGATTTGTAATAGGAACAAAAGCCAGGAATGCATGGGAGGGCGAATCTATAATGCAGTCAAGTGTGTGGCGATTGAATCTATGTAATACATATACCTGGCAGCAAGGCCTGAATTTTGTGATACTCTTGCATAAGAGTGTGAATTTGTAAAGAGTATTTTTGGGTTGATATAATTAATTTTGGTTGAATCTTTTGACGGGGCTATATATGTACAGGTAAGGGTAGAACTGATGGGAACAAGAGCCAAGAATGCAACATGCATATCTGGAAATGAAGCAGGGAAGCTATCGAGAGAAGTCGCCGAAGTGGAGAAGCGGCGCGCTGTGAAGGGCACAAGCTGTAACGCGAGGAGTTCGCGGAGCCACTGCATGGTTGTTCTTCTGACTTGTATATGAACTTGTAGGCATGCTGTTTATAAGATATATGCCTTCTCATTGGCTTTGCTTTGTGTTGCTTGTGCAGATAATCTTGGATGTGCCGTCAGTGGGAGGAAGGCTCATGCTTGTGGACATGGCTGGCTCTGAGAACATAGAAGCTGCAGGCCAAACTGGACATGAAGCCAAATCTGAGGTGACACCTTAACAATTTAAGTCTTTTTCCAGTTTCTCTCTGAAAAAAATGACCAGCATGTTACTGCAGTTGAATAATTGTTATGAACCTGATGTAGTAGAAGAAAATTAACTCATGTTTAAGGACTGCATGAACATATTTTAGCAGCTAACCGGAGTAATGAACTGCAACTGTATACGAATTCTGGTTAGACAAATAGCAACTGCATGAACATATTTTAACAACTCATGTTTATGAAGCCAAATCTTTACGGATAATTATAATTGAATTATGTTTTCAGTTTCTCTTTGAAAAATTGATCAGCATATTATTGCAGTTGAATCATTGGTATGTAGCTGGTATGCATTTTTCACAGCTTGTAGCTGATATGCTAGAAGAATTAACTCATGGTTAAATACTCCATGACTTATTTGTAGCAGCTGAGCTAAACTAATAAGCTGGAACTTGCAAATCTGAGGTGTGCATTGTTATAGAGCATTATAACTTTTTTTTTGCGGCGTTTCAGAGCATCATATGTTGATCTGAAGTATGTTTTTCAGTTTCTCTTTGAAAAAACGATCGGCGTCTGTTGCAACTGAGCTAACTAATGAGCTGCAACTTGCAAATTCAGTTAATAATTTTGTTGCACACCTGCTTCATAACACTGGTTAGTATCCAGTTAATAAATCTGAGGTGCGCAATGTTACGGATAATTATAACTGAATTATGTTTTTCAGTCTTTTTTTGAGAAAATAATCGGCATGCTATTGCAGTTGAATCATTATTGTGTAGCTGATATGCATTTTTGACAGCTTGTAGCTTATATTCTACAAGAATTTACTCATGATTAAACACGCCATAACATATTTGTAGCAGCTGAGCTAACTAATGAGCTGCAACTTGCAAGTTCAGTTAACAGTTTCTTGCACGTCTGGTTCATAATGAACACATGTTAGTCTTGCGCAGACGGGAAAAATTAATCAAGGAAACACGACGCTGAAGCGGGTGGTTGAGTCGATTGCCAACGGTGACTCACATGTCCCATTCCGGGACAGCAAGCTCACAATGCTACTACGGGTACGGGATAACCACACGTCGTTTCTATTTATCTTCCCCTTATCAGTACCTAATTCAAAAGCTATGTTTCCTAATTGGAATTTCAGGATTCATTTGATGACGAGGGATCCAAAATCCTCATGATCCTGTGTGCAAGTCCTGACCCAAAGGACCTCCACAAGACGATCTCCACCCTGGAGTACGGGGCCAGAGCGAAATGCATCACCCATGCAGCTCACGCATCGACACCGTCGGGCAAGATGAGCTCCAAAGACGCCGGGTACGAGATGCGGTTGAAGGACGAGGAGATCGCGCGTCTGAGGACGAAGCTCGGGTTGATGGAAGCAGCCGCAATGCAGGAAGAGATCCGCGTGAAGGCCGTCGTCGATGAGGAGACCCGGGTCTTGAGGAGTGAGCTGAGGACGATGGAAGAGAATATGCTTATGCAGCACCAGGAGCTCCTTGCTGTGAAGCAGCGGCTGCAGGAGGTCGAGCGCGAGAAGCTCGACGTGGAGGATGAGTCGCACCTGGCCTGGAGGGTCATGATGAAACTTGCGGTCTACGTGCAAAACTTGGGCGGCCCACTTGAATGATAGAGATCCATAATCTTTTTATTAGGCCTGTTTCTTTTGGGTGGTGCTTCAGGACGTATGGGGAGAAAATGTGACTAGTTGACTGCTACATCTACGTTCTTTTGGGTTCCGCAACATGCTCGCTGCTGATATGTTTGTAGGAGTTTCATGCTAAATTGGTCTCACTGTGCGTAAAACTTTGCATGATCATTTTACATTGTTGCTCCGACTGCTCTCACATTTCAATCGCTGTCTCACTGTGGGTATTTGAGTTCTCACTATTGCAGCCTTGCAGGTGTGTGTTCAACTCCTGTGATCACTATTTAGAATTCTGTTTTGATGATAGACCCGGTGCCACATGGAGAACAGAGTGAGGTTTGCATTCAGGTACTAAAGGGTGGAGAATTGTATCAGCTCTTTTGTTTGAGGAGGTGATAAAGTTTTCAGAGCTCTAGTATCAAAATTGGAAACATAATCATCCCTGCATTGCAGAAACACTAAAATTTCGTTGGCATTCATCTAGTGCTCAAGAACAAAAGATTTTTACATCCAAAACAAATAACTTGAGAACTGGAGCTAATCTTTTCACCTGGGCAGCTCGTTGCCTAGGCTGGGCCGGATGGCGCAATCGGTGTTCTGGAGTCTGGACAACAATGGGAACAGCAAGGCGCCATGAACTGCAGGCTGGGTCACAGTCGCAAGTTCTGAACTTGTGATCGGCTTTCAACAGAGTGAGTGGCCTGCGTTTTGGGACGCACTGGCACGTGATCACTAAATCTGTGCTAGGGTCCCATTATCTCATTTGCGTGAACCGCAGTAATGCGCGTATAGGTTGGAAAGAAAGATAGGGTGCTTAACCTGAGAGCTGTATTCGATACTTTGTCAGAAATTTTAAATTTTGGACGGAGCCATGAGCAGTTGTAACAGGTAAATCCTGTTCGGGCGGAGCATAATTCCTCTGATGATATGTACCGTGGTAGTACATATTTTTTTTCCTGCTCAGACGGCAACCTGTATCAAAGGGCACATTGTCTGTTAATGGTGGCAAACAGAAGAAGAATGTGTAAACAGCCGAGCAAGGGTGATCGGAAATGTCGACGGAAAAAAATTATAAGGGGTCAAATGTACAGTTTATGTAAACATGAGTTACCAAAAACATAATTTTCTCTAAAAAAAGGCAATTGAACATGCTCAGAAATATTTCATGGCTTGCAGCAAAGTGATCCGATTTATCTCGTGCAAATGCAATCCCGAGATTTTGACACTTCCGGGGCTAATGAGCCTTGTGACAACGGGTGCTTCCTCTGTATTTCCAAGGTCGAGCTGAAAGAGCTGGCCATGGTCCAGAGAAAGGATCACGGATCCGCTTCTTTCACCGAACCCCTCGAGTTTAAAGGGCGTGCGGGTGAGGTTGTCATGGACCATGAATCCCGCTTGCCTCAAGATCTCCGCTGCTCCGATCACCAGATGCCGGTACCAAGTTGCCGCCGAGTCAGAGACAACCGACGTCAGCGTCCATATCGATATCCCAATGCTCTCCATGATGAGCAGGCTTAGCCATCCACGCACCGAGGCCAAGAGGAGGTACTCATCCTGAAGGTTGGGCTTGTCGTTCCTGTAGGGCATCATCCTGGAGACGCAGTCTGGCGGGAAGTCCATGATCGTTGCCTCCGCCGCGTCAACGTTGAGAGCGAGGATCCTCCACTCCGGGCACTTTCCACAGGGGTTCAAACGGCAGATCCAGTAGACAGTGCGGCCGATGACGACCGGATCGGAAAAGGCCCCTAGATACATTTTGGGGCGGTGCGGAGGGATGGAGGAGGCCTCGCGTACAATGCCCCATTTGTCTTCCTTGGAAGAGAAGATCTGGAACCGCATTCTATCGTCGGCGACAAGCAGCTCGAAGGAGCCCCCGTCGTCGACTCTTAGGAATGCGCGTTGGTACGCGCTCTTCAGGGTGCCGAGGGGCAGGCCGGTGATGTGGCCGGTGAGGTTGCTGCAGACGACCAGGGCGATGTGGCCATCACCACAAAGAAAAATGACCCGGTGGAGGAACAAACCGTCTCGAGCGAGCAGGGGCGCGAGGCACCCGTAGTTGATGTTGTCAAAGTCCAGGGGGACGCGACGCTGGGTTGGATCTGGTGTGTGGATGAGGCGACGGTTCAGGATATTGCTGTCGGAATGGCTGTAGGATTCAAAGTACGAGACGGCTAGGAGGAGCGCCGGGTCGAACTCGAAGCCGGCCGCTGCTTGGAGCGTGAGACGACGGCCGAAGGCCGGGTCGAGGATGGCGCGGCGGAGGATCCTGCAGGTGGCGGCACAGCGGACGACAGTTGTGACGTCGGAGCGCACGGCGATCTCGAGCAGGAGATCCAACGAGAGGATCTCCCTCGCCGGCGGCCTGCGGGCACGACGGCGTCTTTTGGTCGACATGGTCGCTTCTTCTCGGCGACTAAGTTTTTTTACCGGAGGCGGGATGTACCGGAGCCGCATCCGCCGTTGGTCACTTTCGTCAAGATCTGTGCGACCCGAGTCCGTATAAGTTACTGAACGAAGCGGCACCTTTATAAAATTGTAATACAACTGTCTAGGCTGACAAAGCTGACACTGCATGTCTTTTCACGCTTTTCACATAGGAGAGAGAGTTAGAGTGGAGATGGACGCCGCATGCATGCAGCCTCTCTTTCCACACACTCAGATGGATTAATTTCCATCCTCATATTTTTGAATACTTGATACATTTTGAACCAAATATTCATTTTTGAAATTTTTTATATATTCGAGTCTAGGACGATAAGACCTTTCAAACAAGACCAATCTTGAATACATTTTGACTAGTTTGAATTTTATGTATCATATTTCAATATTATTGTATTTCAATTGTTTCACTCATCTCAAACTATATTACACTCATTCAATTGAAATACTATATTTCACTTGTCTTAAAAAAGTGATTTCACTTGTTACAAAAGATAGATTTCACTCATTTCACTACTTGAGAAAACATATTACACTCATTCAATTCAAATACTATATTTCACTTGTTCTAAAAAGTGATTTCACTCGTTACAAAACAAAGATTTCACGAGTTTCAGAAAACATATTACACTCATTCAATTGAAATACTAAATTTCACTTCTTTCAAGAAAGTGCTTTCACTCGTTACAAAAGATAGATTTCACTGATTTCACTAGTTTCAGAAAACACATTACACTCATTCAATTGAAATACTATATTTCACTTGTTTCAACAAAGTGATTTCACTTGTTAAAAAGATAGATTTCACTCATTTCAGTAGTTTCAGAAGATATATTACACTCATTCAATTGAAATACTATATTTCACTTGTTTGTAAAAAGTGATTTCACTCGTTACAAAATATATGTCTCAATTCTTTGAAATAATTTATATCTATGAACTTAGTGAAATTTATTTTTGAACTAAGTGAAATCTATGAAACGAGATATTTTTTGAAGACTATGAAACATGTTATTTTGAAATCTAATTTTAAAACATTCAAGATTGATTTTGTTCTGAAGATCATGTTGCAAGGAATTTGAATCTATAAAAAAAAATTATAACGAAATTTTAATGTGAAATATGATGACCATCTAAAATTGTAAGCAAAAATAAAAAGATGGATTTGTTTGGGAGCGGGGAGAGAGGAAAAAGGTTGCATGCATGCTGGGCTGACAAAGCTGACAAACTAGTACAAATAATGGGCCATCCTCCTGACATACTACAGTGATATACTAGAGATGGGTAATAGAAATACAGTCGTATACAAAAGGTGGGCCATAACTATGCATGAATCGCAAACAACGCCAACGGTGCGGCTCCGGTACAACCCCATTCCGGTAAAAAGGAGTTTGCGTTCTTCTCGGTCGTATCTATGAAGGTGTTAGGATTGAGAAGGTGCAGCTGTTACTTATCGAGGGGATTCCCGATGGATATGCATGCCCGAAGGAAGGCGATCGCCAAAATCGGGACAGTTACGTTAATCGCCAGAATCATATCCAGACTTTGAATGCTACAGCTTACAATGGCAAGTTCGCGACCACCCGGCGTATATACCATAATTAATGCGTTTTCAGCTTAACTTAATTCTTTAGATGGGCCAAACCACGTCGCCTCGTGGAAAGAGAATACGGCCGAGAACCGTTTCGCTCCAGGAGAAATGGAGGCGATCGAGGCCAACTCCACCGGCCGCCGCCGGTCCCGGCCTCTTCCGTTTGGCCACTCCGGCCACTCGAGGAGGTGGGGACCACGGCGCTTCGACGCCGGCCTGTAGTTAGGGTTTGTCTAGTGTCTTCTTAGGGCGCCGTTGTAGTGGTGGGAGCGATGCCCGGGCAAATAAATCTGCCTCAACTTCACTACCACACCGGCGGCGACCTTCACGGCGGCGTCTCGGAGTTGATGGTAACGTATGTTGTTCGGTCCTGTAGATCGGCAGCTTGGTCTTCTCGTCGTTCTTCAGATTTGGCGATGAATAAAAGTATTTCAGTTTCTTCTCCGATGCGGTGTTCTACACTGTGGTCGGTGAGGGATCTGAACGGAAGTGTGTCCAACCGGGGATGGTGTGGCGGCGGCATCTTCCCCGTGGTGGACTTGTGTTCTGGGGCTTCGTCGTTGCGACGACGTTTTCTCCAACGTCGGAGTGGAGCCTGGGAGGTCGTCCAGGAGTACGCGTAGACTGCTGTTTGCGCATGTCACAGCTGGAAGATGATGTATCATGTGCTGGTTTTGTGGTTGGAGGCTGACAGTTCTGGTTTCTTTCTCCGACGTTGTAGTCGTGCGGGGATGTCAGTTCTGGAGCTTGATGGCGTGTCCGGGGACATGTTGCCTCGGTCTCATTCGTTCAACGGCAATGGTTTTGCTTCTGGCAAACGACTTTGGAGGTCCGTAAAGCTGTTGATCAGTGTTGGAGCCGCGTCGAGCTCGGGTGTAGAGGTGATCTGTCTTCCGTTCCTTTGGTGGTCGCTTGGTGGTGTCGAAGGAGGGAGATACGCGCTGGTTTTCTGCATAGGTTTATCCTATCTTTTGAGGTCTATAAGGTCGGTTTGTACGTGCCTTGTAACTTGATTTCATCTTATAAATGAGACACGTATTACCATGCAAAAAAAATTCTTTTAGATGTATATCCCAAACAAGAATGCTTTTGTTCAAAAATAAAACGTATCCCCCAAAAAATTTCTTTAGATGTTTTCAACTTTTTTTTTGATTTGAGCATTCAGAAAAAATGAGGAAACCTTAGATACCAACTCCTGTGTCAGTATGGATAACCCTAAAAAAACTCCGGTATGGATTATGCATGGTCTCTCATGTGACAAAATAACCCCCTTCAATAAAAATAAAAATAACACAGCTTTGATGAAATGACAGACCATTGTGTCACTGATACGTGGAGTCGGATCCTACGCACCTATAGGTACACATTTCAAAGGTACACATTTCAACTTTTAGTTATTGTTTTGATTATTCAATTGAGCTTGTATTTCAAAGGGTTTTGATTATTTGTGTTACATATACAAATTTATTGATTTTTCATAATTGCATGTTTTGAACAGCATTATTTTGTGTTTACAAATGTGCAACTCGGTAATCTGCTTTTTCGAGGGTAGTTTGCACAATTAGAACCCTAAATTACATATGTTTTTCTGGTCAATTTTTGGTTAGAGTTGTGCAATTGGGTTGTTTGCACTTGTTGAAACCTGAATTGGTAATTTAATAGTAATTGTTTTCCTGCAATTTTCACTTTTAGAAAGTCTACAAGTGCTTACAAATGTTTGTTTTGCGAAATCATAACTTCTGAGATATGGGATTATTGCAAGGTATATATAGTGTTGGTCCAGATATACATAGGGACTACATAGCATTATGATTTAATAGAAAAGTAGAAGATTCCCTAGGAAAATGGATGATTATATTGCACACTACAAAAGCTATATCTCGACTATTGTGAAGTTGGAGTAAGTGCTGACCTATGGGCTTTTCCTGTTTTCTTTTCCCTCTTTTTCAAATTTTCCGTTTTCCCGTTTCTTCTCGGGTTCCTTGAGTAAAATACATGAGGGATTGCTCAGGCTCGAAAAAAACCCCTCCTTGCACGTGCTTCATGGGAGAACCCTAGGCGCCGCTGCCAGGGTCCATCCCCTCGTCTCCCCTCGCTTCCTTCGCTGCCGCTAGGGGCACGACCAGGCGAAGGCTCGTCAGCACCGGCACCGGCGGGGTGGTCTTTCTCCTCAAGCAGGAGATCTGGCGCGGGTCGAGGCGACCAAGTCGGGATGCGACGTTGATGGCTAGTCCAGCAACGTGGTGGAACGTGAGAGTTCTTCAGTAATGGCGTCGTGGCGGTGGTGTGGCGCATGTCATGGAGGTCGTGGCAGGGGCTGTCTGGGTAGGTTGCGGCGATGTCATGGGATCCGCCCAGATCTGCCGCCCAGCTACACGCGGGAGGCACATGCTATGGGTAGCGTGCACCGGTGGTCTACCGTGCTGAGGACAATGTGGTGGGGCTCGCTCCTGGCGGTGGTGATGCTGACTGGCTTTTCTGGAAGGCTCGGGTGGACTGGGCCGGTAGTGCATTTCCGTGGTGCTGACGGCGACGTTGATCTGGCTACCGGGCACTGATAGCCGGTGCAGGGCGGTTGGGGATCATCCTTCTCTTTAGTCCGGGATCCTGCGGACAATAGCTTGGCCTTCGGGCTAATGGTCGGACGGACCAAATCTGGGTCTGAGGCGTGTCGGAGCTATTGCTCCGGTTAGGAGTGAATGGTCGCGGTCCGGGCGGTGTCCGCGGCTAGTGAGTCCTCTCTCCTTTGCGGGCTCAGTGAACGATGGTGGAGGTCAAGACAGCTCTGCATGGGCTAACGGATCGATGTCGATGGCCACATATGTGGCGTCATGCCAGCTCGCCTTGGACAAGGCCATAGGGCTATGCCCGGGACTTGCTCGGCAACAACCGTCGATAATCATTAGATCATGCCCCCCGGTCCACTGGGACTGGTTGGGATGCAAGCGTGGGCTCCTCCTACCATGAAGGCTTGACCCGGGCTTGGTGGGTTATGCTGGGATAATAGTAGTTGGTGGTGTTGTTGCTCTTCCTACCGTGGTTGGTGCATAGTAACGTGGGCGGGTGGCAGTGTCTCAGACCATGGATGCCGAGGGCTCCGTCTCCGGATGGTGCTCCCCATGGTTTTCCGGCGGGAACCATGACGGTGGCGGTTGCTTGGTCGGGTGGCCGAGGGCTCATTCTCTGCGGTTGTTAGTGGTGATGCCCAGAGCCAGATCTGGAGGTTTGTGCTCATCACGATTGTCATGGGTGCCTTGTTGTGGCACATGTGAGCTACCGAGCTAAACTCTACACCTTGGAACCAACGGCGGAGACAGTGCGGGTGCCGCTCTCCTCTTGGGGCCGCAACACTCAATGTTGTTTCCCCTCTTGAGGGCGTTGTCATGTGTTTATGTGTCTTAGGGTGTGTTGTGGCGTTGTACTTGGGGTCTACCTATGTTTTTCTTCGGCCATGTAATCCGTTTCTTGCAGTTGATCTAGTCACCAGGTACATAGGCTCTCTTTCGGTGATTTTCAAAGTCTCATGACCTACATACAGCCCGTAAATAGTTCTATCATGATCTATAATACACTGTACTCAAATATAAAAGTGTAAGGAGCTAAAACTTGGAAATCGTCTTACTCCTGACGCCAAACAAGAACTCATTTCACTTTTGTATGTGTTGCAGGATCTCTTTCCTTCTGCGGGTGAAGATCAGAGGTTCCTTGTTGGTGGCTCAGATTTCTTCACCAGGCGAGCCTATGATGTGCTCACATGCCAGCCTGAGTTAGACTAGACCACAATGCAACAATCATTTGAAGGTCCCAAGTGCCCAACAAAATTAAAGTCTTCGCTTGCCTGCTCTTACGTAAGAGGCTCAATACTTGCACCAACGTTCCCATAACTCCATAAGCACATCATCTCCAACAGTGTGCCTTCGTTGACGATACCAAAATGAAGACACACATCCCACCTCTTCGTCCCATGCCCACTTGCAACAAGGGTGTGGCAATACCTGGATGTCACTACTATATCTATGGAGGTTGATGACCTTTGAGATGCCTCACTATCACATGGTGCGCCAGCCAGGGTGTGCCTTTTATTCTTCTTACCTCCCTATGAAGATTTGGGACGCAAGAAAGGGCATGGTCTAGACTTATGGTCACACTGCTTGCGAAAGCAGTGCGATAAGGAGGACGTTTTCTTGTGGCCACCATCTCTCACACACGCATGCCCTTGAAAAAGAAAATCCCCAAAACCAGTTAGATATGTTGAAGCGCTACACAGTTCTTTGCCATGGTGACCACTATCACTTGCGCCCCAGATTTCAATTTATACCACTTTCAAATTGAAACAACTTTCAGCAGAAATTAAGAAACCATTATTTAGATCTTGGAAGATTCCTCAATAGCCCTTAAACCACCCTAGTAGCATCAGGACAAACTTATACCATAACCACGCCGGACAAAACCCATCACAAGCCTCGGAAGGCCACTGTCACTTGGGCGCAGACACGCGGGCAACCACCTCCGCCGTCTCCCCTCACCTCGTCCCGCCCATGCGTGCAGTGCGCGCGGACGAGTTGCGCAATGTTGCAGCATGCACGTTGAAGTAATCTACCGCTGTGTTGTGCAGCATGCACGTAGACAGAGTTTGGAATCATAAGGACCAAAAATTTCTGCTGCCAGGTAGTACATATTTGGAGACTTATCTAAGATAGTTTCTATATCACCAGCACGTATTGCACGAGTGTGCGCCATAGTAGTAAGCTAGAGACTTGCTTCATTGCATATGTATGATAAATCAATTCGTTGCATCGCTTAATAATAATAATAAAGGTTTTTTAAAAGTTCAAAACAATTTATTCAACTCTCCCCAATGGGGATCTCGTCCGAAATTACATGCAAAATAGATTCTGGGGGCATATTCGGCCACTCCATACAAAGATTATTAGAAACAGCTTCCCTAGCTAAAACATGAGCAACCCGATTTGCATCTCTCCTTACCCATGCAATCTTCCACTCCTCCCTTGCCTCCATTATCCTCTTGACCTCCTCCACGATCGGCCTCAGAGATGACAGATCCTTCTCTTTGCTCCCAATTTTGCCTACTATCTCTTTGCAGTCCGACTCGATGAACACTCTTGGGATATTTTGCGCCATACAAACATATTTCTCTTTTCTCAAACTCGCCATACAAACATATTTCTCGCTTGTAAATTCTTGAAATGAAATTTGATTTACACTAGTAGAAAAGGGGGCAATGGCCCAGGCCAGTTCAGCCCATTAATCCCGGTTCAATCCAGAACCGGGACCAATGGAGCTATTTGCCCGGTTAGGTGAGCCAGGGGCGGCAGGCCACGTGGGCCATTGGTCCCGGTTCGTCCGGACCTTTTGGTCCCGGTTGGTGGGACGAACGGGACCAATGGGCTGGCTCTGGCCCACCACTATTGGTCCGGTTGGTGGCATGAACCGGGACCAAAGGCTTCCTTTAGCCCGGTTGATGCCACCAACCGGGACCAATGGTGGTGCCTATATATAGCCCCTCGCGCAAGAGCAGAGCACACTGCTCTATTTTTTCTGGCCGAGGGGGAGAGGGCTTGGTGGTGCTCTAGCTCACCTCCTATGCACACAAGGTCTTTGATGGAATGCCCGAGCCACACTACTTAAGGTTTGTCCTCTCCAAGCTCGACCGCCAAGCTCCATTTTCCTCAATATTTATCTAGGTTTAGCGGTCCGTCACGCCCCGTCCCCGTCTTCACCGCCGTCGATCACCTGCGCCGATCTCATCGCCGGCACCAACGTGGTGAGCCTCTTGTTCTTATCTTCTTTCTGAAAGAAAAAATATTCTTACTTGTATGTTTAGATAGATACTTGTATTATTTTCTTACTTTTATTATTGCATCTTATAGATTGCAATGGTCTTGGTATCCGCCCCCGTCGGCCCTCGTCCTGTCTATGATTCGGATGTGGTATATATTATCTTTTCATAACTATTGGTTCATTTATTGTTTATGAAAATTATGCCGACCAACGTGACATAAATTTTATTTATCTAGGAGGTTGTTGAACCGGAAATTCCAACCGACCCTATTGTCGAGAGGTTAAATTTAGTTGAAGAAGAAAACAATTTCTTGAAGAAAAAATTAAAAAACTTGAGGAGGAGAAAATGATATTGGAATTGCATGTTGCGGATGTCGTCGATGATCACAAGATCAAGATGGATGCAATGCGCTTGAAGATGAGAAATATTAGAAAATATGCCATTCATACCGAGGCTTGGTATCATTATGCCGTTGGATCAGTTGTTACCTTGGTTGCGATTATGATCGCATTTGTTTTCGCATTGAAATGTTTTACATAGTTTCAATGTATGGTTTAATTAATTTAGATGCTCTGTAGAGCTTTATGTTGTTAGATGAGAACTATGTATATACTTTGGTTTTTATGTGATGATGAACTTCTATTAATTTGGTCACTTAATTATCTATTCATGATGTTCTGTAATGATTTTTGACACACTTAATTATATATAATGCACGCAGATGAACCGGCAATGGATGTACGGTGATGACGCACCTCCGAGTACATTAAGGGCGTGCATGATTTTCTCGAAGTGGCTCAGGCAAACAAGCAGAATGGTTTTATGTGTTTTCCATGCCCTATATGTGGGAATCTGAAGTCTTACTCGACTGGAAAATCCTTCACACCCACCTGCTTTACAAGGGTTTCATGCCACACTATAATGTTTGGACGAGGCACGGAGAAATAGGGGTTATGATGGAAGACGGCGAGGAAGAAGAGTACGATGACAACTATGTGCCCCCTGAATACGGTGATGCTACTGAACATCAAGATGCACCAGACGATGTGTGCGATGGTGCTGCAACGGGCGGCTGCTGAAGATCAAGAGGAACCAGACGATGTGCCCGATGATGATGATCTCCGCCGGGTCATTGTCGATGCAAGGACGCAATGCGAAAGTCAAAAGGAGAAGCTGAAGTTCGACCGCATGTTAGAGGATCACAAAAAAGGGTCGTACCCCAATTGCGAAGATGCCAACACAAAGCTCGGTACCGTACTCGAATTGCTGCAGTGGAAGGCAGAGAATGCTGTGCCTGATAAAGGATTTGAGAAGCTACTGAAAATAATGAAGGATAACGAATTGCCCGACAGTACATACACAGCAAAGAAGGTCGTATGCCCTCTAGGATTGGAGGTGGAGAAGATACATGCATGCCCTAAAGACTGCATCCTCTACCGCGGTGCCTACAAGGATCTGAACGCATGCCCGGTATGCGGTGCATTGCGGTATAAGATCAGACGAGATGACCCTGGTGATGTTGACGGCGAGCCTCCCAGGAAGAGGGTTCCTGCGAAGGTGATGTGGTATGCTCCTATAATACCACGGTTGAAACGTCTGTTCGAAACGGAGAGCATGCCAAGTTGATGCGATGGCACAGTGAGGACCGTAAGAAAGACGGAAGTTGAGAGCACCCACGACGGGTCGCATGGAGAAAAATCGAGAGAAATCTTGGGATGAGTTTGCAAAGGACCCAAGGAACGTATGGTTTGCTTTAAGCGCGGATGACATTAATCCTTTCGGGGAGCAGAGCAGCAATCACAACACCTGGCCCGTGACTCTATGTATGTATAACCTTCCTCCTTGGATGTGCATGAAGCGGAAGTTCATTATGATGCCAGTTCTCATCCAAGGCCCTAAGCAACCCGACAACGACATTGATGTGTACCTAAGGCCATTAGTTGAAAAACTTCTACAGCTGTGGAATGGAAACGGTGTACGTACGTGGGATGAGCACAAAAAGGAGGAATTTGACCTAAAGGCGTTGCTGTTCGTGACCATCAACGATTGGCCCGCTCTCAGTAACCTTTCAGGACAGACAAACAAGGGATACCACGCATGCACGCACTGTTTACTTGACACCGATATTATATACAGGAAGCTGCGGGAAGAATGTGTACACAGGCCATCGTCGATTTCTTCCGCCAACCATCAATGTCGAAAGAAAGGCAAGCATTTCAAAGGCGAGGCAGATCACCGGAAGAAGCGCCATGCGTACCGGTGATCACGCATTTGCTATGGTCAATGATTTACACGTAATCTTTGGAAAGGGTCGGCGGACTAGCTGTTCGAATGACGCTGAGAATCACGCACCCATGTGGAAGAAGAAATCTATATCTTGGGACCTACCCTCTGGAAAGACCTAGAGATCCGCTCTTCGATCGACGTGATGCACGTGACGAAGAACCTTTGCGTGAACTTGCTAGGCTTCTTGGGCGTGTATGGGAAGACAAAAGATACACCGAGGCACGAGAGGACCTGCAACGCTTGTAACGAAAAAGAGGGCATGCCTCCGAAGCGGTATGAAGGTCCCGCCAGCTACGCTCTTCTGAAAGAAGAGAAAGAAATATTCTTTCAATGCCTGCTCGAGATGAAGGTCCCGACTGGCTTCTCGTCGAATATAAAGGAATAATAAATATGCTAGAGAAAAGTTCCGAACCTAAAGTCTCATGACGCCACGTGATTATGACGCAATCGCTTCGTTGCATTGAGGGGCTTCTACCGAAAACGTCCGATTAGCCATTGTGAAGCTATGTGCATTCCTCAATGCAATATCTCAGAAGGTGATCGATCCAGAAATCGTACCAACGCTAAGGAGTGATGTGGCGCAATGTCTTGTCAGTTTCGAGCTGGTGTTCCCACCATCCTTCTTCAATATCATGACGCGCGTCCTAGTTCATCTAGTCGACGAGATTGTCATTCTGGGCCCGTATTTCTACACAATATGTACCCCTTTGAGAGGTTCATGGGAGTCCTAAAGAAATATGTTCGTAACCGCGCTAGGCCAGAAGGAAGCATCTCCATGGGCCATCAAACAGAGGATGTCATCGGGTTTTGTGTTGACTTCATTCCTGGCCTTAAGAAGATAGGTCTCCCTAAATCGCGGTATGAGGGGAGACTGACTGGAAAAGGCACGCTTGGAAGGGACTCAATAATATGCAGGGACGGATATTCTTGGTCTCAAGCACACTACACAGTTCTACAGAACTCTACCTTGGTGACCCCGTATGTCGATGAACACAAGAACAGTCTGCGCTCCTAACACCAGGAGCAGTGCGACGACTGGATTACATGTGAACACATCAGGACTTTCAGCAGTTGGTTGGAAACACGTCTCAAAGGTGACAGCACTGTTTGTGATGAGCTGTACTTGTTTTCTAGGGGACCATCTTCAACTGTAATGATTTGGAAAGGATACGAGATAAATGGGAATACATTTACACGATTGACCAAGATGAAAAGAGCACCAACCAAAACAGCGGTGTCCGCTTTGATGCAGCAACCGACAAGGGAAATGACACATATTATGGTTACATAGTAGACATATGGGAACTTGACTATGGAGTAGATTTTAAGGTCCCTTTGTTTAAGTGCAAGTGGGTCAATCTGTCAGGAGGCGGGGTACAAGTAGACCCACAGTACGGAATGACAACAGTGGATCTGAAAAATCTTGGGTACACTGACGAACCGTTTGTCCTAGCCAATGATGTGGCACAGGTTATCTATGTGAAGGACATGTCTACCAGACCAAGGAAAAGAAAAGATAAGGAAGCGAATACATCATACAATGAGCCAAAGCGCCACATAGTTCTTTCAGGAAAAAGGGACATCCTGGGAGTGGAGGGTGACGGTGTCCTGGACTAGGGGGTACTCACCATGTCGTCTCCCGATCAGTTGGATTGGGCCGAGGATCCCCGGGGCCGTATACTCATGGGCCAGTCCGGACAGTTGCCGCATACAAGGAAGATTCCACAAGACTTGGCGATCAAGACAAGGACTCCTCCCCCACCGGCGTATTCGGCTAGAACTCTTGTTATCCTAGGCCTCTGGTGCATTATATAAACCGAGGCCAGACTAGTCGATAGATAATATCATATACAATATACAACAATCATACCATATGCTAGCTTCTAGGGTTTAGCCTCTCTGATCTCGTGGTAGATCAACTCTTGTAACATCCACATCATCAATATCAATCAAGCAGGACGTAGGGTTTTACCTCCATCAAGAGGGCCCGAACCTGGGTAAAACATCGTGTCCCTTGCCTCCTGTTACCATTGATCCTAAGACGCACTGCTTAGGACCCCCTACCCGAGATCCGCCGGTTTTGACACCGACATTGGTGCTTTCATTGAGAGTTCCGCTGTGTGATCGACAAAAGGATCAATGGCTCGACTGCAGGTCAACTGCGACGTCGGCTTCTTCGTCACCAGCTCGACTGGTCACCTTGGCTTGACCGAGGACTGCGGCCTACCTCCGATCGGCATGTTCGGATGAAGGCCTTCATCAACACCAACTCCGATCTCTATCAAGATCATGGAGGTGTCATCCATGGAGCTCGGGGGATCAACGTCAACATTGCCCTCAGGCGACCGTGCTGTTTTTCTGGACAACAAACTTGTATCCGCCGCCACCGCCTCCTCGAGTGTCGCCTAAACAATTACTTTAGTGGAATTATGCGTAATTAAGTCTACAACAACCCTGCAAAAATTTCGTCGAGTTCCGATGAAGGAATCTCCGGCAATCTCCGATATACCGGAGCCCTGTTGAATCTGGACGAGAATTCGGACGAGTTTAGGGCGTGGTATCCAGCGTCTAGCTCGGATGTCCTTTGGAGGATCCAACCGTTGATTTGTTGAGGAATTCCCTTATCTACCACCTGCCAAAAATTCAGGTCGATCCGTCCGTCCAAACTCCGGGAAACTTCCGATTAGTGCATCACTTTTCGGATCTGTTTTCTGCGCGAAAACGAATCCGACCCGAGTTCGTCTTTTTTATGAACGGGATTTCGGACATCCTTTTTGAAGGAAGTTTTGTATGGGGTATTGTGTTTTGTTCCCGAACACATCCCACTAACTTTAAGATCTTTTGAATATGATCTTCAACATCATGCTGGTGTCAAACCAGTCCGGCAATATTGCTCCACGGCTGCCGACCTGCGCTAGACACGTCGTCACTTTGTTGAGCCAAGCTCAACTTCTTCGGATCATCATCTTGGCAAGCCGAACAAGAGTCCGGCATCGCGAAGGATAAATCATCACCAACATCGCCGCCCCACAGATTACACGGAGCGGGCATACCGGCATCGCCACACGGTCGCTTCATCAAGCCGGCATCGACCACATCACGACCTGCATCGGCAGGGCCGCACTATTGCTTCTTCAAGCTGGTGTCCATCACGCCGACCTACTTTGACATCTCGGCTGGACCGGGGGCTTCGCCATCTCTTCATCGACCTACTCCGGACACTTCGGCGTCACTAGCCGACCAGGCAATGGGTGCGCGGATCGAGTCCCAATTTTGGGAATCACCTTCCTTCGGATTGCTACAACAAATAAACCAGGTGCTATTAATCCCAGTATTTCTTTTTGCTTGTTTGGGTTAATTTTTCCCAAGGAATTATTACTCTGGTTTGTCCATCATATGTACACAGGTCTATCAAATGGTGGCCGCATTATCGACGATCGCATGATGGTTTGGTCAGTATCCGTACATAGTCCGGCGAACGCCGCATCCGGAACTCGAACCGACCTATGAATTCAGGCCTTGCCACGCCTTTACCGCATCACGCCGCCGCCCTGCATCGACATTGACTTCGGCGCCTGGCCATATTTCTTTTATTACTCACTTTGCATAAATTACTTATTATGCAACGATTATTTTTATTACTATTATCTCTGGCTTGCACTATTTTTTGTGCACAGGAAAATGATCCAGCCGGACTATATCCTTTGACGTCACCTCGGCTGGACGGGGGGCTTCGTCAACACTTCATTACCCCATGCCAGGGACTTCGGCATCACTCTGCCGTCCTGCATTGACCGTGCTATGTCACCACTTCGGAGTGCCGAGCTCTTTGCTCCGCCACCTCGGGACCGGCTTGGGGGATGGAAACTTGTCCCGCATCAAGCTCGGACCGTGTCGTCAATACCGAACACATTAACAGCTAAGTTGCATTCATGATCAAAGTTTTAAATTTCTAACTTGTGTTCGGTTCGACCAAGCATTATACTTTTTTGGAAAAAAAGTTGCTTGTAAAATTTTTCCTTGCCCAAACTCTGTTTGCACATACTTGACGCGCTACCCGCGCTCATTATACCTGGGGGCTTCTTTAACTGAAGCTTATTAATCTGGGCTTTATGCCCAACACATGTGTCACACTTCCACATGTACCTTTTATTCACCAGTATATGCATCGATATGACTTAAGTTTTGGCCAAGCTTGGTTGCTGGCTCTGTGCTTACCCCTCGTTCCCGATTGTTCGGCTAGGTGGTAAAGGGAGCACCTCTGCGATTGTTACTGCGGGTCAGCGGATGTGTACCTCAGACTGGGTGAAGCCGAAAGCTAGCGTTCTTAAGGGAATATTCGGTTGGTGAACTAAAAGATGATTTTTAATTATTTACCCATCTGCCCCCAGATGATTTTCTGCTTTCATAGCAGCTTTGACATGCACTTTAGGGCATGCATCCCAGCGAAAGGAACCCTTAACGGAACTATTCTCCCTGGAAGATGTTTCTTACTACCCATGTAATATAACATAACTAGTTGGGCACTTGTCTGATACAACACTAATGACCCCTACGCCTTGTCTCCATGCATACCACGGTTCTTATATAACCACGAAGGTATTCGGACACAGTCCGGACTATTGGGTCCTGAGGTCGAAGCGAAAAGGTCCGCTACGACAAACGATCTACAATCCGGCTAGAAGGCATTCTACATGTCACCTTACATTTTATAGTCGACTTTTACCCAAGTCACTTGGGGGCTCTTATGTTTATTTGAGCCATTTCATACTAAGTGTTTTTCTTCTTAGTCGTTGCAAAGTTAAAGCACGACAGAAGCACTTTTTTTTCTAAAGTCCAATTTTCGGATTGGCACCGAACACTTGATCTTGTTCGTACGTCATGTTTTTACTGACGTTTTTTGGTTTTCTAAGCTTTTGGCACTTCTAAATTATTTGTATGTTTTCAGCACAAGTCTCGCAGTGCGACGCCGGACACTTTTAGAGATTCGGCAAAAACATTCTCGGATATTGCTATCTATGCATCAGTTTCGAATTGTGTCTTCGGTCAATAATTGGGTTGCCCGGCTCCCGCGCTTGCCTCCTATGTTCCGCTTTGTTCGGCTAGGTGTGCAAAGGGAGAACCACTGCGATTGTGCTTCCAGCTCGCATGGTCAAGCACCTCAGTAGAGAAAGCCGAAAACTGACTGTCACAATAGGTGTAAACTGGTCAGTGATCCGATGACTATATTAAATGACGGGCCATTCATAAAATTGGCCGAAGTGTTTCCGGCTTGACCTCGACTGTCGCCGAACACTACCGGGGGCTATTAACTGGCCTCCCAAACTAAATCCTCGATATTTTGCTCTTACATTGGAGCTGAGGTTTCATGATCATGCTTAGCATGACAACCAAAGAAAGGAACCGATAGCGGGACTATTTTCTTTGGAAGACATTTCTTCTATTAAACAGTAATATAACATGTCTCTCCGCGTACCTTTATTTATAAAACCGTATGGCCAGATTGCCTTGTTTGTTGTAAATCTTTGCCCTCATAAAGGCTTTATAAAGTAGGACAAACACTCCTTGGCTATTGGCCGAGGAGGTGGAAGCTGATGGTCGGTCAACAAAGTTTTGTACAATACGGATTCGAGCATTAATGACGTAAAGTACTTGGATACATAGAGTCATTACACATAATTTGTGATTTCACTATGGATATCGATCCTTAATTCGGCCTCCCGTGCCCGCATTAAAGCTCGGGGGCTACTGGGCTTCCGGCTTATTATTTACAAATATTAAAGGGGCACATTGATCCCCTGATCTGGTGTTGCCACCCGACCAGCGTCTCGGGGGCTACTGCATTGCTTGTTCTATGCAGAAAATTTTAAGTGCAATACATTTTCCGAGGAGATTTTGATCCTCAGGTTGGTCGGCCGCACCCAACCTGAGTCTCGAGGTCTGAGCACGCCGCTTTTTGCGTCCTGAAGTATTCTGCCGAGCTAGGACTTGATCCTCAGACCGATTTTGCAAATCAACTTGAGTCTCGTGACACGGGATCGGCGGTCTTATGTCATCCTTCATGTGCATCTCGGTTTTAGACCGATACCCACCTTGAGGGCTCTTGGCTATGTATCTCGGCAGAGAATAAATTGCACCAATCAAAATATTGACAAAATCGCCCACATTCAGGGTGGTGCACCACCTCGGAAGCGATCGGCATAAAGCTCGGACGCTAGTGGCTGGCTCCATAGAGGGCATTTCCGGCATTAAGCTCGACTAAACTCCTTCAAACTTCTTTGAACCAAGGTGATTTACGACACCTCGGATACAGTCCGGCGTTGGAGCTTGGATACATAGTCCGGCGTTGGAGCTCGGATACCGTCCGGCGTTGGAGCTCGGATACATAGTCCGGCGATAGATCTGGGAAACAGTCCGACGTTGGCGCTCGGCTGCAAAAGATACCTCGAATACAGTCCGACGTTAGAGCTCGGACGCGAGAGGACACTGCCTCCCGGGAATAACTTCAAACCCGAGGCGTGGCATAAAAATAACAAGGCATTGATAAAGGCCGGGCACTTAAAGGGGCTCCTCGGATACCCAACGTGTAAACTCATCGAATGCATTTCGGCGATCCTCAAGATCGAAGATGAGCAGATTTGTTGAATCAGTTTTCAAGACCGACGACCGAAGATGAAGAACAGTTCGGAAGAATCGAGGAGCGTCCCCAACTTGAAGACCGGTTCAGGGGGCTACTGACGGTGTCCTGGACTAGGGGGTACTCACCATGTCGTCTCCCGATCAGTTGGATTGGGCCGAGGATCCCCGGGGCCGTATACTCATGGGCCAGTCCGGACAGTTGCCGCATACAAGGAAGATTCCACAAGACTTGGCGATCAAGACAAGGACTCCTCCCCCACCGGCGTATTCGGCTAGAACTCTTGTTATCCTAGGCCTCTGGTGCATTATATAAACCGAGGCCAGGCTAGTCGATAGATAATCTCATATACAATATACAGCAATCATACCATAGGCTAGCTTCTAGGGTTTAGCCTCTCTGATCTCGTGGTAGATCAACTCTTGTAACATCCACATCATCAATATCAATCAAGCAGGACGTAGGGTTTTACCTCCATCAAGAGGGCCCGAACCTGGGTAAAACATCGTGTCCCTTGCCTCCTGTTACCATTGATCCTAAGACGCACTGCTTAGGACCCCCTACCCGAGATCCGCCGGTTTTGACACCGACAGAGGGCAAGATAGACATGTCTGAAGAGTATGAAAAGTTTCATGAAATTCCCCCCTTCAAAGTCAAGGCTGACCCAAGCATCCTGATAAACGATGAAGATTATCCATGGTTACGGCGCAATAAGCAAACGACACAAGCGAAGAAAAAGTGAAGACTTTCTCCATAACTATTATGATGATACCATGCCAACTTTGTAACATTTAGTATGATACCATTGTCCGTTTTGTACATGAACATGCTATGCCAACTCAGAGTTCATTTGAAAACTATGAATTTGAAAACCTCGCCAACAAGAAGGCGCCACACCAGTTTATAAGCCCGTCCCTCTACACGCCTTTGTTGAGCTCACAAACTTGTGATTCACACAAATTTCAAAGAATTCAAATTTGAAAACTAATGGCACAAACAGAAAGTTTACAATTTTGCTGACCTAAAAGCAAAAAGAATTAAAAAATAAAGCAAAAACTAAAAGAAAATAAATAATGCAGAAAACAAAACAAAAACTTGAAAAAAAAAAAATAGCAACAATAAGTATTTTGTTGTAAGTAGAAACAAAATAAAATAAATAAAGCAACAAAGAAAACAAAAAAGTGTTTTCAAATTTGAAAACTAATGGCACTAACAGAAAGTTTATAATTTTTCTAAAACTAAAAGCAAAAAGAATTAAAAATAAAGCAAAAACAACAAAAAATAAATAATGCAGAAAACAGAACAAAAACTGAAAAATAATAAAAATAGCAACAATAAGTATTTTGTTGTAAGTAGAAACAAAATAAAATATATAAAGTAACAAAGAAAACAAAAAAGTGTTTTCAAATTTGAAAACTAATGGCACTAACGGAAAGTTTATATTTTTCTAAAACTAAAAGCAAAAAGAATTAAAAATAAAGCAAAAACAACAAAAATAAATAATGCAGAAAGCAAAACAAAAAACTGGAAAAAATAAAATAGCAACAATAAGTATTTTGTTGTAAGTAGAAACAAAATAAAATAAATAAAGCAACAAAGAAAACAAAAAAATGTTTTCAAATTTGAAAACTAATGGCACTAACAGAAAGTTTATAATTTTTCTAAAACTAAAAGCAATAAGAATTAAAAAATAAAGCAAAAAACAACAAAAAAATAAATAATAATGTAGAAAACAAAACAAAAAAACTGGAAAAAAATAGTGCCGCCTACTGGACCCGCACGGCGTGAATACGACTACACACCCTACATGGGCAAGGATTCAGGCCCCACTAGTAGAAAACGGAGCTTTAAAACCGGTTTGTAAGGGCCTTTAGTGCCGGTTATGGAACCGGCACTAAAGTGTGGGCACTAAAGGCCCCCCCCCCTTAGTACCGGTTCGGCACGAACCGGCGCTAAAGTGCCACCACGTGGCGTGAGCTCGCGCCCTAGTATGGGGGACCTTTAGTACCGGTTGGTGTTACCAACCGTTACTAAAGGTTTTTTTTTTTTTGATTTTTTTTTTGAAAATTTTGGAAAAAACATTTGATTTTTTTTATTTTTATTTTTTCTGAATTATTTGATGATTTAGTCTCTAATCACCTCTCTTAACTGCTCAAGTGTGGATCACTCATTCCAAATCATCTAACTTCCTGACCGGTCACCCATCCCTCTCACTACTCCAGCCCGAGCACGCTTAACTTCCGGGTTCTATTCTCCTTCGCTTCCGAAGTCGCATTTGTTGTTTTTCGACAATAGTAAGATGTCAATCCTATTAACCCTCGGGAGTTTAGCTTGAGCATGAAGTCACATATTTCACCGCTTGAGTTTGAAACTATTATTCTAAAAAATAGTAATTATTTAGTAACGCTAATACTTCTTGAATAAGTTTGACCATAGTTTGACCAAAATTCAAAAATTGAAATAATTATTTAGTAACACTAATATTCTTGAATAATTATGTAGTAACATTAATACTTCTTGAATAAGTAGTTTGACCAAATTTAACCAATTTTTCTAAAAAACTGAAATTTGACCATATCTTTTTTCCTTTTCGAATTTGAGGATTCTAAAAATTACAAACAGGCCGTAGGCAGTCTCCATCGGATGCGGATTTTCGTGCTGAATTTTTGATATATTATCGCTTTATTCCGACATCGTATGCAAAAGTTATAGCCGTTTTACATTTTCCCTACACTTTTGCAAAACATGTCCAAATTTAAGTTTTCAAATTTTCCTAACTAGTAGATATAGTAATATAACTACGTCTCGAAGGATTTTATTTTTTGAAGTTTTATCATTTTCTTTTGATTTTTCAAAACTGAAATGGCGATACACGGGGAGGGGGTAGAGTTTGAAAATTGGCTCTTTAGTACCGGTTCAGTAGCACGAACCGGTACTAAAGGCTTGTCCCTTTAGTACCGGTTCATGGCACGAACGGGTACTATAGGTTAGACCTTTAGTACCGGTTGGTAACACAAACCGGTACTAAAGGGCTCATGGGGACCCGCCCGACGCCACCTGCCACTACCTTTTAGTACGGTTCGTGGCACGAACCAGTACTAAAGGCTGAACACGAACCAAGATTATTGATCGCAGCCACGAACCGGCACTATTGATCACATTAGTGCCGGTTTTTTTACAAACCGGCACTAATGTGCTTCACATTTGACCCTTTTTCTACTAGTGCCCGCAGGAGGCCAAGTAGGCCCACAGGCACATAGCTAGTGACAGATTAGGCCCGAAAGCCTGCAGTTGAGAGGAGCTCGAGAGGGTGGGCGCAACAGCGCTTATAAACCACTCTCGAGCTCTCTCAACTAGCTTAGCTGGGACTAAACTTTTAGGCGTGAGGGCAGCACAAGGCCTTTGGCCCGGTTGGTGGCACCAACGGGACTAGTGCATTGGTCCCGGTTGGTGCCACGAACCGGGACCAATGCCTCTATAGTCCCGGTTGGTGCCTCAACCGACCAAAGGCCGTCGCTTCCGACCTTTGGGCTGCTGAAAATTGGTTTGGTCCCGGTTGGTGGCACCAACCGACTAGCAGATTAGTCCGTTCGTGCCACGAACCGACCAAAGCCTTTTCTATATAAGCAAAGACTTAGCGTTTTTTAGATTTCATCGCCAGTTCCCGCCCGATGGCGCCGCCAGCTGCCCGAGCTTCGCCCGACGACGCCGTCGAGCTGCCCGTGCTTCGCCGTTGCCGCCGCCTGCGCCCCTGCCCGTGCTCGCCGTCGCCCTCGCCTGCCGCCTGCCCCGCCAGCCCGCCTCGCCTCGCCGCCGTCTCCTCGAGCCTCGAGCTCACGGGCTCGCCGTCGCCGCCCGCTCTTCGTCACCGTCGCCCTGCCCCTGCCGTCCGCCCGCCCACGCCGGGCGCCTCGCCTGCCCTCACACAAGAGCCGCCCGGCTCTATTTTTTTATTTTTATTACTTTGATTTTTTTGTTCATATGTGATGTATATGTGTATGTGGCTATAATGTATACGTGTATGTGAACAATGCAAAAGATAGTTTTTTAGAAAAATTAGGATTTTTTTCTGTTCATAGATTTTTTGGTGATATTAATTATTGTAAATATGCAAATGTTTGTATATTCATATGAACAATGAATTAGGCAATACTACTTCTTGTATTTTTAAGAAGGAAGAAGAAGAAAAGAATGAGAGGAAAAGGAAATAAGAAGAGGAAGAAAGGAGAAGAAGAGGGAGAGGAAGAAGAGGAGAAATAAATAAGAAGAAGAAAAAGAAGAAAAGAAGAGGAGAAGAAGAAAGGAATAGAGGAGAAGAAGAAAAATAGAAAAAAAATTCTATTTTTCTTCTTCTCTATTCTTCTTCTTCTCCTTTTTTTCTTCTTCTTTTTCTTCTTCTTCTTCCTTCTTCCTTCCTCTTTTCTTCCTTTTCCTTATTTTCCTTTCTCGAGGGATAAGAAGAAAAGAAGAGGAGAAGAAGAAAGAAAGGAATAGAGGAGAAAGAAGAAACTTCGACACGAGGGGGGGGGGGTACCGATACCCCCTCCCCGATAACATTATTTTCCCATGTATATGTATGTCGCGTCGTTGTCGATATGACGAGGGTGTCGAGGGTCGGGAACTAGGGTAGAGGGTCGAGGGTCGTTAAGGGGTCAAGGGTGGAGGGTTTCAGGGTTGAGGGTTCGAGGGATCGAGGGTCGAGGGTTCCAGGGTCGTCGAGGGTTCGAGGGGTCGAGAGAGGTTTCGTAGTGTCAAAGTATTGAAGAAATCCATGGCTTCATCATTAGCGGAGTAACCAGGGCATGATGGTGAAGTCCTCCAAAGTTATTTCGGAATAGAGTCCGGATAGGATAATTTGCCTTCTTATGCAATTTCAGCAAAGGCCTTCCAAATAACGATATTTGGAAGGTTCTTGCTGAACTTTGTACCAAAAAGCTAATTATCCTATCTCGACTCCGCTCCAAAATAACTTTGGAGAGCTTGCACCATCATGCACCTGTTACTACCTAATGATGAAGACATGGTTTTGTTGAATCCTTTGACACTAGGCAACCTCCCGACCCCTCGGCGATCCTCGACCCTTGACCTCGATCGCTGGCGATCTCGACCCTTGACCTCGACCCTTGATAAAAAAAGAAGAAGAAGAAGAAGAGAAGAAGAGAGGAGTTCTCCTCATTCTTTCTTCTCTCTTTTTTCTTCTTCTTCTCTTTTTTATCGGGAACGAGGGTCGTCGAGGGTCGCCGACCGGTAGAGGAAACCCTAATTAAATAGCAAGTATCGTCGGTGTGAGATACATGTGGCCACCCCCTCCTTGAAGCGTTCTCGAGGCCACCCCCTAACCCTTGAAGCGTTGTCGAGGCCACCCGAAACCCTAGAGAAGTAGCGTCGAGGCCACTAATTAATATGATTCCTTATTGTGATTAGCTAGCTAGTTCTACGTTTGCCACTAATATATCCATATCTGTCATGTTTGAATAATAATTGCCATGTTGTAAATATTTGTAGAAACTATGGACACCCCGCCACGAGACGAAGCACAAGAAGCATTGTTGAGGGACATAATCGCACAAGGAAGTGATGCCGTCTGCTCGTTGATGTTTCTCAACGACAACGATGGTCTGGAAGGAGAGGGTGAAGAAGCAGCTGGCTATGATTTACATGGCTCCGATGACCCAATGCCGGTGCAAGAAGGAGAGGGTGAAGAAGTAGACCGTGAGGACGGCTCCGGTGATCACCAAACCGAGTCCGGCCAGGTATATATATTAGTTAAGCCTGTGCTGACTAGCTAATTGATGCATTCATTGTTTTGGTATGTACACATATTAATTAACTCTCGTCTTTGTTCTTTTTTCTAGCCCTCCGGATCGAGCACAACTTCGGTATAGAGACGAGGCCCGAAGAAAAAGATGAGCTCGGATGAAAAGTTTGAGATCATACAAATCATGCGCGACGGCCAACCGATTGAACCCTACCGGACAAAGAAGGCATTTGTTGCTCAGTGCGGGGTTCTAGTTAGGGACAAGATCCCGATCAGCATCCACCAATGGTATAAGCCTAAGAACGAAGACCCTGAGGTGTCTTATGTCAATGATATGCAGAAAAATGATCTTTGGACTGAGCTGAAGTCAAATTTCACCCTACCGCCAGAGGATGATCCGGAGAAGCCAGTTTTAGAGCCATTAATCAAGTCTTTTGCTCTGAAGAAGATGGCAGACCTATTCAGGAATTGGAAGAAAGACCTCAATAGGTATGTCGAGAAAAATGAGACACCAGAATTCAAGGGCAAATATGAGAAGATCAGAGATGGCTGGCCCGCATTTGTATATAAATATATATATATGAATGAATGAAACTCAACACAAATGATGGTAATAAAATAAAATTGTGAATATTGTTATTTACGCAATTCATATTGTCTGTCGGAGTAGCCCCGCTCACAGGTTGTGTGGCGGATGGACTCGCAAATGTAGTATCCACAGAAATCATTCCCTTGTTCCTGTCACAACCACTTTACAAGAAATAGAGGTCAATCAAACTGATAATTAGCAAGCATGCTAAATGGTATTGATGAAACTAGCGCTTGAATCACTAGGAGATGCGTGGAATATGCTACTATATAGTACTTACTTTCGGGTGTCTAAATTGCAGCTTCTTCGGTAGTCCCAGAGCTTTTTTGGTGAATTTTCTCCAAGCCCTGCCATACAAAGAAAATAATTACTTAATATCAGAAATGAGCAAAGTTGCTGATATGGTGGATAATGATCGATTTAACTTACTTCTTGAGCATTTTAGTCATGTCCGCATACTCCTTGGGATCTTTTCGCTTGGAGTCTAAGACAGTTACTACTCCCTTCTCAAGCTTAATCTCTAGGAGAATATAGTGGTAGCTGCGCACACATGCATAACTCATCAATACTACATTACTATAACCTGGACTAATAAGGAAACCGAATATGCCACAAGACAGTAACACTCACTTGAAGTATATATATATATATATATATATATATATATATATATATATATATATATATATATATATACATATATATATATAGTGATGCTATTCATCACCCAGGGTGCAGAATAACTTATTCTTCACCGAGGTAATTTTCTGATCATTTCATAATAAAATTATGTTTGGAATTCAAATAGTTACATTCATATTCATTCACTACGTAATATTTGACATAAGAAAATAAAATATAGGTCATAAGACAAGAAAATTTGCAGTTTATGTTTATTTTACACTATGTTTTTACGTTTGTAATTTTACATAACATAAAATATTTTTTACGACGATTATATATTTTTTTACGGTCTCTTTTTATGTTGAAAATAAGGCAAAACTTACGAAACGTAAAATTACGGTGCATTGATGGTAAAATAGAGGGGGGTGAAGAATAACTATTCCTCACCCAGGGTGACGAATAGACAATCCCTATATATATATATATATATATATATATATATATATATATATATATATATATATATATATATATATATATATATATATATATATATATATATATATATATATGTATTGACCCCTTCTTAAAATTAGATGTTTCGGATGCGGGATGAACTCCTAGCACCAGATCGCTCTGAGCAATTCAAGAGGAATTGGCGGCATTCTTTCTTGACCATGTGATCGCTGAAGACGGAGAATACTATGTGGACCACGCGTCCGTATGTTAGGAGATTATATTTGTAAAAGATAATTATTGTATATATGTAGCCGGTAGTGTCGGAGAGATATACGAGAACTTGTTGTTCGACCAATCTCTCGGAGAAGGAGAGGTGGTCGATATCACTTCTCTCTGTATGCATATATGTTCATGACGATCTTCTGTTTGCTTACTAGCTAGCTAGCGTGTCTAGCTAGTCCTCTCTATACGTATGTATAATACGTAGCGTCGACCAAGCACGGACAAAAGAGAGGACACTTCTCTCTATTAATTAGCTAGCTAGCACAATATATGAAACACCTAAATTAACCCCCAAAACCCCCAAACCCCCCCATTTAAAAAAAACAAAACTCCAGCCACAGAAATGTCGACGCGTGGATGCCTATTGGTCCCGGTTGGTGCCACCAACGGGACCAAAGGCCTCCTGCCTGGGCTCAGCGGACAGGCCACGTGGAGGCCCATCTGTCCCGGTTCAGATTGAACCGACTAAAGGGTCGAGGCATTAGTACCGACCCTTTAGTCCCGGTTCATGAGCCGGGACTAAAGGCTCTCACCAACCGGGACTATAGGCCCTTTTTCTACTAGTGTTAATTAATTGACTTCTAACTTCACTTGTGTATTATTTTCTTGTGCATGAAGAAGCCCTAGAGTTGTGCAGATAGAAAAAACATGGGTGAACCATAGGACATTTGGACTATCAATGCGTGTGAACGGTTATATATCAGAATATGTTATCAACATGATGGGAAAAGCTATCATGTCAGAACAGCGTGATGCACATTTCTTGAAGCATGTGTTTAATTCCGAGCTTGGAGTGAGTGCATTTATTTTCATTCATCCCGATAAGCAATTTATTTAATATGTGATGGAGGTATATTTGTTTAAAGCGGTAATATCCTGTTTTATTGAATTTTACACATTGCAACATTACATTGTTTGATAAAAAATGTTTTTGTTTTCGTCGTGGTAGATTTGTTTTAGATTCCACTTAACCCCATTAGCTTGTTTTTACTACTTTCTCGTTCATTTTTTCACTAATTTTCTGTATTTGTGGGAGTATGTACTCCCACATTCAATACCTCTAAAATAAACCTATTATTCATGTTTATCATTCTTAATATACTTTTTTAATTAATATATATCATTATATATAATGATCTTATTTTTATTTTCCACATATCTATTTTTATCATACAGAAAATGCTTCAATGCCCCTCCACATGCCGAGAAAGCATTTCAAACTACCTATCTAAGCCCAATCAGGGACTCAAACCCGAAAACATGGATGCAGTGAGTATTACATTTATGGAACTTTGTATAGTCATTTCTTATCACCATGTATACCTTTTTTCAGTTTTTCATTGCTTCAATGCATGTCCAAAACTAATCATTACGACATGACATGATCACGTCTGCAGGTTTTTGTACCATTGCTAAATTGCGAGACTTGGTACCTACTTGTAGAAAATTTTTGGAAAAGACGGCTCGAGGTATTGAGTCCAATGGGGTGCACTGATGAATTGATTACACAAGCACAGTTTATTGTATGCAACTTTCCGGAAGCTTTTCATAGTGCACATCCTCAGCTCCATACAGTAACAATCGAAGACATGGATATTACCTTCCATACCATATCAAACTCACACAACGAGTTGAGTTTTACACTCAAATATTTAATGCAACATCGCACATTTTTTTCAAATCTTCACCATTTCTCTTAAATGTTAAATGGATTATTTTACGAACTAATTTAACCATGCCCCTCCGCTTTCCTTTTCTTTATCTAATTAGATAGATCCAACAGTGGTATATTTATCATGAAGACACTAGATTTATATGATGGAGCGAAACATATCTTCTTTAACGATGTAAGTAGCCATTCCTCTCTTTTGTCATCTACAATGGTTGCCTAAATATCTTCCACGTAATAGTAGAGAAGTATGCGTTTTTCAAATTGAGTAGGCATCATTAAATGCCAATAACTATTAGTAAATATTATTAATCCCTAATTAAATGTGTCACGTACAATAATTTTTTCACATTTCATTAATAGTGGAAACATGTGGTTATTCTTTACTATAATGCTTATTAATTCATTGACTGCTAGTCTGACGCCAAAGGACTCCGTGAGCACTTGGCATTATATTTGTTGCACCACAAGTATAATGAGATAGCCCACAGACATGTACAAGTGGATCCCTAAAGTCAACCGCCGGATTATAAATGACGACTTCATGAAGGTGATCCAGATTATGTTTGTTACCATCTACGAGGAATGCTGCCAAGAAAGTTTATGAATGTATCATTTGAAATTGTCCACATGAAGCTAATGTTGTTCATCAGGTGTTAGCTTGAAGCACAAAGATCTCCACCCCATGTTTGATTGGACAATCCACTTAATTTTATTTCACACTTAGGATATAACCATTATTTGAGTTAATAAAGGATGTGTTCTAGATCCAGGTTGTGAGTGAACACAAATACTATATATGCTCTTGCACCAAAGGGAACTATGCAACATCGTTCTGACGTGTCTCCCTCTGTATTGGTTTTGCTATTTGTGTCCTGCTCGAAACCGCCCAAACTCTAATTTCTATGGGTGTTCTTCATCCACCTCGCTCGTGGTGTTGAGATATGCCACAAGAGCATGAAAACCCAGCATCAGGCAAAGAGAATTACCCAAAGTCATGTTAGTGAAGCAATTTGTTGTTTTCGTATGTGAGGTATTCTTCCTTGTTATCTTTCTATTAATCTTCTTTACTATTAATAGAGGACAGTTGGTTAATAAGTGATGGTGTCACAACCCCTTCCCATCCCTCCCCGTTTCCACTCTAGAAACCAACTGACATGCGGTCCCGGCCACAAGCTCCTATCGTTAACAAACTAAATGAACTACACAATATCCATCCTCTCGTTCGATTAAACCATAGAGGCCACAATAAATGAATTTTTAGTGTATCATTTATTTTCCCCATGACTTCTCCATCTTGATTATCTCAAATACACCATCTTGTACAACGGTTAGAGGGTTCCTAAAGTCAGGGGTTATGTGGTTCTGCATGATCGTGGAAGGGTGAGATGTAGCCATCTAATCATAAATTCCAAGTGCATGGCGGTCATTTAGATTGTGTTTGCTACAAGCTTCGAGAAAAGCTGCCAAGAGAGTTTGTACATGTATCATCTGAAAAGTCACTGGTACAAAATCGGGCATTGGAGGCGGTTCCAACAAATGGTCCAGTGGCGGTTTACGAATACAACCGCCTCCAATGTCTGGATGCCTCAAGGCGGTTATAAATTTGATACCACCTCCTATTCTCTATAATTACATGCAGTTTCCAAAGTAGAACCGCATGTGATGCTTTTCTTTTGTCCATTTACTGTATTTTTCATGTTCAAACAACATTCAATATCTCCTGTTTACTAGCTAGCGTGTCTAGTCCTCTCTATACGTATAGTACGTAGCGTCGACCAAGCACGGAGATAAGAGAGGACACTTCTCTCTATTAATTAGCTAGCTAACACAATATATGAAACACCTAAATTAACCCCCAAACCCCCTAACCCCCCCTTTCAAAAAAAACCCCAGACTGAAATGTCGACGCGTGGATGCCTATTGGTCCCGGTTGGTGCCACCAACCGGAACAAATGTCCTCCTGCTGGACTCGCCGCGCCGGCCATGTGGAGGCCCATCTGTCCCGGTTTATGCAAGAACCGGGACTAAAGGTTTAGGGCATTAGTATCGACACTTTAGTCCTGGTTCAAAAACCGGGACAAATGGCCCTCACGAACAGGGACAATAGGTTCTTTTTATACTAGTGCAACTATATTAACAAAACCCGTGATACATCAAGATCGTGCCGTCTCAAGAACATGAGAGAGAGAGAGAGAGAGAGAGAGAGAGAGAGAGAGAGAGAGAGAGAGAGAGAGAGAGATTAAACACATAGCTACTGGTACAAACCCTAAGCCCTTCCCTTCTCATCATGGTGGCCATAGGGATGATGAAGATGTCCTCTGGTGATGATTTCCCCCACCGGCAGGGTGCCGGAACGAGGTTTAGATTATTTTTTCGTGGCTACAGAGGCTTGCGGCGGCGGAACTTCTGATCTAGGTTATTTCTGGGGGGTTCTGTATTTATAGGACGATTTTTGGCGTCGGTTTCACGCGAAGACGGGCTTCGAGGTGACCACAACCCACCAGCACACGGGTTGGGCCCCTGGCGCACCGTGGTGGGTTGTGCTTACCTCCTTCACCTTCTGGTCCTCCGACGAAACTTCTAGTGCCTCTTTTGTACCCAAAAACTCGTCAAAAAGTTTCATTGCATTTGGAGAACTTTTATTTCTGCACAAAAAAGAACACCCCGATACTTCTGCTGAAAACAACGTCAGTCCGGGTTAGTTCCATTCAAATCATACCAAAACCATATAGAATTGTTGTAAACATGGAAGGGATACTTCATAAATAATAGATACGCTGGAGACGTATCATGCACGATGGCCGCGAAATGGAGATCGTAGGCACGTGCGCGTTGCACCGCTATTGCGGGAGGTTAGGGGTGACCCTGACGGGTGGGTCCCGCCTCCCAATGAGAGAGAGAGGGAATACTAGGCCATTTTTTGTTCTTTTCCTTTTTCCTATTCTCTTTTGTCTTATGTAAATTCAAATATAATTTGGATTTATTTATTCTCCCGACTACAAATTTGCCTTAAATTCACTTTGGAATACTTCTAGTTGTGTGAACATTACCTTTGTGGATTTTGGCAAACTATTTTTGTCAACTCCTATTTGGCCCTTTTGCAAAGTATTTATATTTATATATTTTTGTATTCATTTAACCATGATTTACTTATAGTTTAAAATTGCCACTATTTAAACTATTTCCAAACCCTGGTTCAAGCAATGTAAATAGGCAAATATTTATCTTAGAAAATTTCTTTCCTGCCCTTATGAATTGTTTTGATAAAACTTTTATTCGGAGAAACTACATGGCCATTAGTTAAACTCTATGATGCTTTAATGTTTACTAGCACATATGCACGTGCATTGCAACGAGTGAGATAATTGATGTGTCGGCCAAAATGTCCATCATCATGGCCCAACAACATCTCAATGGTGCCACCTAGCCAGTGCAGAGGGGCGCACACTGAGGTCTAGTAGAAATACAAATACATAGTACATTAAGGAGCATCCTACGCATACAACACTTTTGTTACTGGTTTTGTAAGATGATTCGGATCTTAAAGAGGCTAATTTTTAAATCTTTCATACCAAGGAACTATTTGTAAGTTGAAGCAATGTTTGAAATTTGCACCAAGTCATGAAAAAACTCTCAATAAAGGGTTTTGTTAAATGCGTTTTATGCCATCTCTGCATACGCTTGAAGATTAATAGAAAAATGTCTACATCTGACCGAAATGACCCTAGTTTGTTGCATGCAACTCGGTGCTTACATAGCGCTCACCTTTCTGGTTGCGTTATTTTTGTTGCACCTGACGGATTAAATGGCTCATCAACGCATATATGGGTGCCCCTCCCACATCCGTGGGTATAAATTCCTTTTCGTTATTGCATGCATGCCACGCCTTTGGTATTAGTAATACCAATTCCTTTGCATAATTCTCTCCTTCATTGTTTTGAAGCTTCCGTTCCTATTTTGTGCCCACTGGTCACACCATTTATTCGCTCCTTTCTTTATTTTATATGCCCATTTAAACCGATCATTCATATTTAATTTAGCACCACAACATCCCATGAGATCTTAGCCTTGAGAGCTTTTTCTTTTTAGAGGACCACATGTTTATTTTCCAGACAACTTATGCACATATATAAACTTGTGGAATTTGATGCAAAATAATCAAGATGAGACTATTTTATTGGGTAGAGAACCCAAAGTTCTAACACCAGCATAGCCCGGCTCAATTGGTTGCAACCTTCTAAACGGTGGTTGAGGTCTTGGGTTTAAGACCACATGAATCAATCAATTTTTCTGTGGCATAAATATAATTAAGGGTGGAACATAAACATAATTTTAGAAATGACTAATATGTAAGATAATATCATATTTACAATCTACACATTTTTCTAAGCGATTTTCATATATAACATGTTAAACATGAAGTTAAGATTTGAAAGATATGAATATTTTAAAAAGCACTTGAATCTGCAAAAAAAATTAAAAAGAGAATATTTGGGCTGAAATTACATTGTGCAGGCCATCTGCTAAATGACACTTGGTGAGACAGCTCTATCTTGCACGGATTGAAATTCTTGGAGAAAAGTCAGAAAAAAAATGGGGAGAAGCAAGGATCAAACCGAGGTCTACAAGATGGAGATGTATCGCTCTAGCCAATCACAAGCTTTGTGTGCTTGTGTTGTGAAAGGGCATATTTGTACATGAACCAAACGCAACCGGCGGTGACTTAAGAAAAAAAAGAATCGTTTTAGCCACTTACGGATGACATTAGTGAGTAATTTTCGCCAAGCTCGAGGGTAATTTGATGACGGACGGGCAGAAACATTAGTCACTTTATGAGTAGGTATAGAAGAATTGGTCATGTTTGTTTCAAAAACCAAATATGCAAGGAAAATCATGGATGCAAATGATTATAAATGCACATCCTAAATTTAGGGAAAATTTGGATGTAACAGAAATGCTCTAACATCCTCTAGTATCAAGCCACGTTGCACTACTCCTCTTCAGTGATTATTGCTTGTACTAATCCATGCATGCGTCGGTCCAACGAACATACGGGCTAATGTCCAACCACTAGGATGCTGCCAACACAACAAGCTAATTACTTCTAGGTTTTTTTTTTGCGAATAAACTAATTACTTCTAGTTAAATGTTTAACTGTTTGTGTGCGTGTCGTGAGAGCAGCCAGGCAAGGTGGTACTAGGTAGGTGGCCCGCCGGACGTGTAAAGCCTCACCGTCCATGTATAAAAGAACTATAAAGTTGCAAATCCACTAAGGCGCTCTTTTCCTTCCTCCCGAAGGCACCACTTTCCCCTCGGCTGCTATATAAACGGACGCAACCTACGTACTCCATCCACTAAAACAAGACAGCGCTGAGTCAGAGAGTGGAGAACCAAGCCATAGCTCCGGCGAAGCTTCAGCTACGATCGATCATTGATCGATGCGGACGCCGCCAGAGATGCCGCTGGGCCTCCCCTTCACTGTCGACACATGGGGCCCATCCCGCCGCTACCGGCGCCACCGCTTCATCACCCACGCACACACGGACCACATTGCCGATGCCTGGGCCGGCCCCGGCGACACCGTCTACGCCACGCAGCTCACCATGCGCCTCGCCCTCCAACGCCATCCCCAGGTTAGATACTTGCTGCGCAGCTCCCAGCTCCTGGAGCCTCGCTTAAATTCTGCTAGTTCCTGTTTGGTACGGTATTTGTGCTGATTAATCGAGACCTCTCGTCCGATTTGGTTGTATTAATTGTAGCTGGAGCGGGTTAACTTTGTGGAAATGGAGGTGGGAAAGCGTTGGGTGGTGGACGACCCTGCCGGCGCCTTTTCCGTTACCGCCTACGATGCCAATCACTGCCCTGGTAATCTTGAATCTATTCCCTCCGTCCGAAAATACTTGTCATCAAAATGGATAAAAAGGAATATGTATTATTCCTTTTTATCCATTTTGATGACAAGTATTTCCGGACGAAGGGAGTAGCAAGTTGGACACCATCTATCAAATTCTCGTTATCAATAGAAACCTCAGATAAAAGAATCTTTGTCAATAAGTCCTTTTAGAGATTCCACCATGGACTGCATTCAGAGCAAACTGAGTGAATCTACATTCTAAAATATGTATATATACATCCGTATCTAGTTTGCAGTGGAATCTCTAAAAAGACTTATATTTAGGAACAGAGTGAGTACAATTGAATGGAGTTAATAAAGTAGTACTTGGTGTACAGATGTAGAACCATTATTTTTGGGAGAAAGGTGTAAAATACTCCAGTTATTCCTACAATACAATTAGTAGAACAGCAAGTTTTAAGCTTTCTACCTCCAGTTCACTCTTGCCTCCCCCACTACATACACGTAAGGTATTAGACATGGAGATTCCATTCTGGATAGGCTAAAGCCTAAAGGTACAATTGCCCCACTAGCCACCCAATCGATGGTTGGTGCTTTTTATGAACTGAGTTATATAAATAATATTTGACGTTATATCCGAGGAAGAAAAAAATATGTGCCTAACAAATAGACCAATTGAAGAATTATACATGTCTCAAGTCTCATCTATGTATATATGAAATCTATTAGACCATGTGTGTGTGAAAAGTAAGTACACCATGTATAGAATAGTGCCCATCGTTGAAAGAGTAATATGTCTGCATTAATCTGAATAAAAGGAAGACACAAAGAATCTACCTCTATCATGTATCACGGTTCTAAATTTCAACAAAATTTCTAAAATTGTAGTAATTTTGGAGGGTACCTAAATATTTGTAAACTTAAAATTTTGGAACAGATTCCAACTATTTTAAAAGAAATGAAAACTTAAAAAAAATTAATTGGATTTTGATTGATCAAAATCCAGATGAACTTGATTTTTTAATTTTTTTGGTTAGTCCTAGAAACTTACCATGACCAAAATTTGAAACCTTGTCATGTATTGCCCGTATAGTCCATAGAAAACAGAAGAAAAAATACACACAACGTCATACAACAAACATAAATACTAATTAATACAACTTAATAATTTTCTATTTATCAAAATATATTTCTCACCAGTTTCCCTCTTCGCTTTTTATTAAGTGTATTCGATGTTTCAATTATCATTATAACCGATCAAGTTTCTAGAAAAGAAAACTATCATCATATACATTAGAAAATGTGTATCATTATATCAATTCTAAATATAATTCCATACTTATTTATTTAGGATAGTATTATATATGTTGATAGTTTTTTACTAGCTTGGTAAGCATGGCAAAGTTTGACTTTGGAAAACTAATACTCCCAATAAAAAGAAATGGAGGAGTATGTAACAGAGCAATACATTGTGCCTAATTTAATATTATTCATTTAAGGTCATTTGTTGATTTGTTAAATAATATTCCAGAGAAACCTATTATTTGTGTGATTTTCAACATTGCAAGTATGTGCATGTGCATGGATTGGCAATTCGCCCAATTATTTAAAATAATACTAACAGATGAAAAGGACTCTAATCCATTTATCTGTATATGTATAACTTGGATCTCATGCTTTAGATAATTTGCATATGCAAGTCATATATGATTGTGTGTGTCTTAGATTTCCTATGCATATATATTTATCGACAGAATAATAGAGTATGTATACTACAAAATATAATATTTTGGAAAATAAATGTTTCATGAATTGCCTACCTGAGCAAAGTATCTAGTAAAAATATGTCCTTGAAATGGGATATCACATAATAGGAGTGTTGAATTTAGCCTTAACCATTCAAGTTTTCACCATCAAAATAATTACTAATAATATAAGTTTGACAAAGGAATATGGAATTTGTTAAAAAATTCTTATAAACATGAGTACTCACTTATCCGAATGTAGAAGAATCGAAAAGCATGCATGTATATTTGTTAATCATGTACACACAAAAGCTAATTCAGAAATATACGTTCTTGTTTGTTTGATGGATAAATAATGAAGCAAACTAGATGATACCTCGTGCGTTGCTGCAAAAATCGGTTGCAATATATTTCAATGACATTAGGTTGTATTATTTTTTGCGAGAAAACTTCCAATCTATTCATCTTCAATCATGGCAATACAACGAACACCAGCAATAATAAAAATTACATCTAGATCCGTAGACCACCTAGTGATGACTACAAGCACTGAAGTGAGCCTAAGGCGCGCCGCCATCATCGGCTCGCTTCCGTGCTTGTAGTCGTCGTTAGGTTGTATTAAACATAAATATTTGTGTTAATAATATATGAACTAATTGTATTTGATTATTGTGTAGTTGAAAAATATTTATTGAATATACATAACATAATATAAAGGAAACTTTTTTCATGCATGTTGTGGCGGTCCTTTGATGATGTGACATTTGTGGTGAGGTGGAATGTGTGCATGTTGAGATAAATAGAGATAGTGGAGATCAACTAATAATGTAAAACTTTTTTACATGCATGAGATGGGATTTTGATGATGTGGCATGTGTGCATGTTGAGATAAACAGAAGTAGTGAGGATCGACTAATTAGGTATATAGGATATAGAATATGTTACTAAATGGCATTAATAATATTTAATAAAGATGTATCTATCCTAAATTACAGTAGTGTAATTCAATAACAATCACACTTATAGATCGTGCATGTGCACATGTTTATGACCAACCATACTTATTAGTCATAAACATGTGCACATATTTAATAATACACGGGCCGGAAATTGAACATGGTTGGCGGTGGGCATGGTTAACACTTTCCTTGTGCTGTGACTCTAGGAGCGGTTATGTTGTTGTTCGAGGGTACATTTGGTACCATACTGCACACGGGGGACTGCCGGCTCACATCAGACTGTGTACGGAAATTACTACTGAAATTGGAAGCAAATCTTTGCCGGTTGGACACTGTGTACCTGGACTTGACATTTTCCAAATTCCTCGAGTTTCCGAGCAAGAAGTTGGCGGTTCAGCAGGTTTCCTTCTAGACTGAGGCTTTAGATGTTCTTGTTGTGACTTCTTGGACTAAGAAACGACTCGCTGATTGCAGGTTATAGCTTGCATATCGAAGCATTCGCGTGCACCTTTCATTTATCTTGCATGTGAAAGACTTGGCCAAGAAGAGATCTTAAAAGAGGTGTCAAGATCATTTAGATCAAAAATCTATGTTGATAAGGGACTGTACTGGGATTGTTTTAACACATTGTCACAAACAGTCCCTGAAATAATCACTGATGATCCAGCTTGTTGCTTCCAGGTGTGTCAATCTATGAAATACATTCAATTTTGTTAATGCGACCTTCCATATGTTATTTGTTTCTTCAAATTACACCCACATACGAGAAAGTAATTACACCCACATACACACACGCGCAGAGAGAGAGAGAGAGAGAGAGAGAGAGAGAGAGAGAGAGAGAGAGAGAGAGAGAGAGAGAGAGAGAGAGAGAGAGAGAGAGAGAGAGAGAGGTGCCACTTAAGAAATGGTGGTGTCGAATAAAATTAATTACGTGGGAGAACATTATAATATCACATTCCAAGCGACAAAACTTACTAAAAAATAGATTATATCCAGAAGTTTGTATTAGGATTGTAGAGATAAATAAATGAAGTGACAACATCATACTAATATATAATATTATGCAATGTAAATAATGCATGATACTATTCACTGTAAGTGCTCTAACTTCTTAACTTGGCAGGTACTGCCAGTTAAATACAAGGAGCTAAATAAGATAGCAACCAAGAAGCTCGAAGAGGCAAGGGCTGGCGATCAGCTAGAACCTTTATTTATTCGTCCTTCAGCATTTTGGTACTCCAATGCCTGTGGTCCAAACCAGAAACCCAGCCTAACAGAAGCTGAGCAGGATTGTCATGGGGTCTGGCGTGTTTGTTTCTCGAATCACTCATCTGGTAATGAGTTAGAGCAGGCACTCCAACTTCTCCAGCCTCAGTGGGTCATTTCAACCACTCCCCCAAATTTTGCGAGTGAACTGAGTTATGTAAGGAGACACTATTTATCACACACAACACAGGGACATGCGCCATCAAGCATCTGTTTCCGCACAACATCCAGAGGGAAGGAAGACTATGAATATTTTGTTCGAGGAATACCGTTCCCAGGGCATGGGTAATTATTTACGGAAAATGGAGTCTTTTCTCAAACTCGCCATACAAACATATTTCTCGCTTGTAAATTCTTGAAATGAAATTTGATTTAATTAATTGACTTCTAACTTCACTTGTGTATTATTTTCTTATGCATGAAGAAGCCCTAGAGTTGTGCAGATAGAAAAAACATGGGTGGACCATAGGACATTTGGACTATCAATGCGTGTGAACGGTTATATATCAGAATATGTTATCAACATGATGGGAAAAGCTATCATGTCAGAACAGCGTGATGCACATTTCTTGAAGCATGTGTTTAATTCCGAGCTTAGAGTGAGTGCATTTATTTTCATTCATCCCGATAAGCAATTTATTTAATATGTGATGGAGGTATATTTGTTTAAAGCGGTAATATCCTGTTTTATTGAATTTTACACATTGCAACATTACATTGTTTGATAAAAAATGTTTTTGTTTTCGCTGTGGTAGATTTGTTTTAGATTCCACTTAACCCCATTAGCTTGTTTTACTACTTTCTCGTTCATTTTTCACTAATTTTCTGTATTTGTGGGAGTATGTACTCCCACATTCAATACCTCTAAAATAAACCTATTATTCATGTTTATCATTCTTAATATACTTTGTTAATTAATATATATCATTATATATAATGATCTTATTTTTATTTTCCACATATCTATTTTTCTCATACAGAAAATGCTTCAATGCCCCTCCACATGCCGAGAAAGCATTTCAAACTACCTATCTAAGCCCAATCAGGGATTCAAACCCGAAAACATGGATGCAGTGAGTATTACATTTATGGAACTTTGTATAGTCATTTCTTATCACCATGTATAACTTTTTACAGTTTTTCATTGCTTCAATGCATGTCCAAAACTAATCATTACGACATGACATGATCACGTCTACAGGTTTTTGTACCATTGCTAAATTGCGAGACTTGGTACCTACTTGTAGCAAATTTTTGGAAAAGACGGCTCGAGGTATTGAGTCCAATGGGGTGCACTGATGAATTGATTACACAAGCACAGTTTATTGTATGCAACTTTCGGGAAGCTTTTCATAGTGCATATCCTCAGCTCCATACAGTAACAATCGAAGACATGGATATTACCTTCCATACCATATCAAACTCACACAACGAGTTGAGTTTTACAGTCAAATATTTAATGCAACATCGCACATTTTTTTCAAATCTTCACGATTTCTCTTAAATGTTAAATGGATTATTTTACGAACTAATTTAACCATGCCCCTCCGCTTTCCTTTTCTTTATCTAATTTGATAGATCCAATAGTGGTATATTTATCATGAAGACACTAGATTTATATGATGGAGCGAAACATATCTTCTTTAACGATGTAAGTAGCCATTCCTCTCTTTTGTCATCTACAATGGTTGCCTAAATATCTCCCACGTAATAGTAGAGAAGTATGTGTTTTTCAAATTGAGTAGGCATCATTAAATGCCAATAACTATTAGTAAATATTATTAATCCCTAATTAAATGTGTCACGTACAATACTTTTTTCACATTTCATTAATAGTGGAAACATGTGGTTATTCTTTACTATAATGCTTCTAACATAATTCATTGACTGCTAGTCTGACGCCAAAGGACTCCGTGAGCACTTGGCATTATATTTGTTGCACCACAAGTATAATGAGATGCCCCACAGACATGTACAAGTGGATCCCTAAAGTCAACCGCCCGATTATAAATTACGACTTCATGAAGGTGATCCAGATTATGTTTGTTACCATCTACGAGGAATGCTGCCAAGAAAGTTTATGAATGTATCATTTGAAATTGTCCACATGAAGCTAATGTTGTTCATCAGGTGTTAGCTTGAAGCACAAAGATCTCCACCCCATGTTTGATTGGACAATCCACTTAATTTTATTTCACACTTAGGATATAACCATTATTTGAGTTAATAAAGGATGTGTTCTAGATCCAGGTTGTGAGTGAACACAAATACTATATATGCTCTTGCACCAAAGGGAACTATGCAACATCGTTCTGACGTGTCTCCCTCTGTATTGGTTTTGCTATTTGTGTCCTGCTCGAAACCGCCCAAACTCTAATTTCTATGGGTGTTCTTCATCCACCTCGCTCGTGGTGTTGAGATATGTCACAAGAGCATGAAAACCCAGCATCAGGCAAAGAGAATTACCCAAAGACATGTTAGTGAAGCAATTTGTTGTTTTCGTATGTGAAGTATTCTTCCTTGTTATCTTTCTATTAATCTTCTTTACTATTAATAGAGGACAGTTGGTTAATAAGTAATGGTGTCACAACCCCTTCCCATCCCTCCCCGTTTCCACTCTAGAAACCAACTGACATGCGGTGTAGCGACCCGACCCGAATGGATCAAGTCTCTGTGCTCAGGTGTCATCCCTGGATCAGTAATGCTGACACCACACAGTACTTCGAAGGATTTATAGCAGAGTAGCAATCACACACTCATTACAGCGTTGTCCAAAAGGGGACTTATTACAATAAATATGGCTTAAGGCCATCTAATAACGATAACAGCGGAAGACTTGGAAGATAAGTGAGTTCATCAACTCCATCGGCATCACTGAGTATAGAACCACGACCTAAAACACCTTACTCGTCGTCTGAAAAGTCGGCAACATGAAAGTTGCAGCCCGAAAACGGGTCAGCACATGGAATATGCTAGCAATGTAACACATAGAGAGAAATGAAGGAATAAGCCAATACTACATGCATATATGGCTGGTGGAAAAGCTCTATGGTTACAGTTTTGCATAAAGCTAATTTTTCCCTACTGCAAAGGAATAAATTTGTTTAACTATCATGGTGGTTGTTAAACATTGAGAATGGTTGACAGCATCCTCAATCCCAATTAAAAGTACTCATTAAAACCCAATAACATTAATTAGAAGTAACATGATGAGATTCACATGATATTCAAGTACTAGATACTCAAGACGTCCATAATCGGGGACACGACTAATCATGATTAGTCTATACACTCTGCAGAGGTTTTGCACTTTTCCCCACAAGACTCGATCGCCTCCGCTTGGTTCTCGTGACTACATGGTGTTTGAGAGACGGATGACCGAGACACGTCTTTCGAAGCACTAGCACCTTACATGTGGGTAGGCCGTACCAACCTACATCCCATACATCAGCTAGCCTACCCGTAAGAGTTCGCACAACTTACTCAGCTATGCAGAGCCCATAATGGCTTGTGGCTGCACACGGAAGTTTCTAGTTTGAATAATCTTATGATCCCTTTGAGCCTGGTGGCGGTCCAAGAAATACAGCAAGTCTCGATAGAAACCAGGTGCCTCAATCCACCCAGATGTGTGTTTAAGTTGCCACCTTAGATAAACCATTAATTAACAATCTCACATCTGTCATGGATATTCACTCACCCAATCCACGCTCTCGGCATAGCATGGCATAATAAGCAAACGAGAAGTAACTCCCAAGGTTTCATAAGTAAAACAGTAATAGGTACTACCTCAATCTACTTCCCATCCCACAATTTAATTAGATCCTAATCATGCAAGTGTTTGAGGAATAGATCTAATGCATAAAACTGGGTAGTAGAAAAAGGTATGATCAAGTGTTACTTGCCTTGCTGACGATCCGCGAAACCTAGAGACTCGAAGTTACAAGCGGCGCACTCTGGGTGATCTAACGCAAACAAACAACAAGCATACAATAAGTACTCATCTAATGCACAGGGAAATCTCGGTTAGAAGATCTAACCAGAAAATTCAACTTAAGAACCCTGGGTGCAAAAAGAATTGAATCAAATAAAGCAACGAAAGTCAAACATCAAAAGAAAACGACTCGGTTCTAGCAATTTGAAACTAGGTCAAATTTTACAGTAGCAAAACTTTGTTTTAAGTGGATTAGTCGGAACGGCGGTTTCGAAACGAAACTCCAGGCGCTTGAATCACCTGATTCCGATAAACGAGCGAGAAGATAAACTGATTCGAAAATTGGATTGGAAATCGAAATCGGAAAATAACGGATTAAATCTGATTTAAAAGAAAAACGATGAACGGTTAAATGAACGGACGTTCGTTAACAGAAACTAACCGGCGATCGCGTTCGTTAGAACGAACGGATCGGTGAACGTTCACTAATTAACTAAACCGAGAAAAAGAAATAAACCAATCTAGGGTTTAAAAAAAAACCAAACAACGAAAGAAAACCGGACGGTTTTTTTTAAACAAAACCGGACCGGGGTGACGCGGTGGCTACCTCCGCGAGGTCACCGGCGGGCTCGGGGCCGCGGGTCGGGTGGGCTCGGCGGCGGCGGTCGTCGACGACGCAAGACGGCGACGGCGACGTCGACGCGGCGGCGGCGGCTCGGCGGCGGCGGCGGCGGGCTGCGGTTTGGCGGCGGCGGCGCTGGGTGGGGAGAGAGAGGGGCGGCTCGGGCGGCGTCAGGCGGGCTATGGGTTGGGCGGCGACGGCGCTGGGTGGGAGGAGAGAGGGGGGCGGCTTATAAGGAGGGAGGGTGGGGTTGCTTGGGGGGGGGCAACGGCGGCGGCGGCGTGGCCGAGCCGGACTCGGGTTGGCGGGGCGGCGGGACTCCTCCCAAGGGAGCGCGAGGAGGAGGGGCTGGCTGGCGGCGGCGGTTGGGTTGGTGGGCCCTTGGCCCAAAGGGTCATGGGTTTTTTTTAAACCAAAACAATTAAAATAAATCTAAACGAACTCCAAACTAAAAAAAAATTCCCGACTCCTAAAATGAGTCGAACAAAATGAACTTTAATACGGGCCAAAATGCATTTTTTAAATACTCATTTTTTCCCTAAAGCAAATAAACCTCGAAAACCCAAAATTTGATTTATTTACTAAATCTTCATTTTTTTCCTAAATTTTGGGAAAGTCATATTATTCCCTCTCTTATTTTTTATTGGAAAAATATTTGAAGATAAAATAAATAAATCCAAATGATCCTATTTTCAAAATTTGAGAAAACCCAAATATGAAAATAATGAAATCTCCAACTCTCTCCGAGGGTCCTTGAGTTGCGTGAAATTTTCTAGGATCGGAAAAATGCAAGAAAATATGATATGCATGATGACTTAATGTATAACATTCCAAATTGAAAATTTGGGATGTTACAAACCTACCCCTTAAGATGAATCTAGCCTCGAGATTCGGGTTGGCTAGAAAATAGGTGAGGGTGGTCCTTGAGCAAATCTTCCTCTCTTTCCCAGGTGGCGTCATCCTCAGTGTGGTGGCTCCACTGAACCTTGCAAAACTTGATAACCTTGCTGCGAGTAACTCTGCTGGCATAATCGAGAATCTTGACTGGTTTTTCCTCATATGTCAAATCATCCTGCAACTGAATTGCTTCAAGCGGCACTGTATCTCTTAACGGTACTTCCGCCATCTCGGCGTGACATTTCTTCAACTGAGAAATATGGAATACATCATGAACTCCTGACAGTCCCTCTGGCAATTCCAGTTTATAAGCAACTTCTCCCATGCGTTGCAAAATCTTATATGGTCCAACGAAACGTGGTGCTAATTTTCCTTTAACTCCAAAACGCTTAACTCCTCGAAGCGGGGATACTCTAAGATATACTCTGTCTCCAACTTCATATTCTATCGCCTTGCGTTTTGAATCCGCATAGCTCTTCTGTCTGGACTGGGCTACCTTGAGCCTATCGCGAATCAACTTAACCTTCTGCTCAGACTCCTTAATCAAATCTGGTCCAAACAACTGACGATCTCCAGTTTCGTCCCATGACAACGGTGTCCTGCATCTCCTTCCATACAGAGCCTCGAAAGGTGCCATCTTCAAGCTGGTTTGGTAACTGTTGTTATAAGAAAATTCTGCATACGGCAAATTATCATCCCAACTAGATCCATAATCTAGTGCACAAGCTCTCAGCATATCCTCCAAAATCTGATTGACTCTCTCAGTCTGTCCATCGGTCTGTGGGTGGAAAGCTGTGCTGAATTCCAGCCTGGTTCCCAATGTTTCGTGCAACTGATCCCAAAACTTTGAGGTAAATTGGGTTCCTCTATCTGATACGATACTCCTCGGAACTCCGTGTAAACACACAATTCTGTTCATGTATATCTTTGCCAACTTAGCACTGCTATAGGTAGTCTTGACCGGAATGAAATGAGCTACCTTCGTCAAGCGGTCGACTATAACCCAAATCGAGTCACATCCTGAACGAGTCTTTGGCAAACCTGTGATGAAATCCATGCCTAGTTTATCCCACTTCCATTCGGGTATCGGCAATGGTTGTAACAATCCTGCTGGCTTCTGATGTTCTGCCTTTACTCTCTGACATATATCGCAAACTGCTACATACTCCGCAATATCCTTCTTCATTCCGGTCCACCAGAAAGTATTCTTCAAATCCAAATACATCTTGGTATTTCGTAGGTGAATCGAATAGGGTGAATCATGGGCTTCTTGCAAAATCAACTTCCTGATCTCCGGGTTATTTGGCACATAAACACGGTCCTCAAACCATAGGGTATCGTGCTCATCCTCACGAAATCCTTTAGCTTTTCCTTTGCTCATTTTCTCCTTTATAGAGGCAACTTCCTTATCTGCCTTTTGGGCTTCTCGATTTTGTCCATCATGTAGACTGAATCTCCAATGCTGCTACATAGCCTCTGGAACTATTTCCAAACATAGCTCTCGAAGGTCCTCGGCTAACTCATTGGGTATTCCTCCCATCATTAGGGTATTGACGTGGCTCTTACGGTTCAATGCGTCTGCTACAACGTTAGCCTTTCCGGGGTGATAATGCAATCTCATATCATAATCCTTGATAAGCTCCAACCATCTCCTCTCATCGAGATTTAATTCTACGTGTGAAGATGTACTTCAAACTCTTGTGATCCGTGTACACCTCACAATGATTTCCAATGAGAAAATGTCTCCATGTCTTCAATGCATGCACAACGGCTGCTAATTCCAAATCATGTGTGGCATAATTCAACTCATGAAGCTTAAGCTGTCGTGAAGCATATGAAACAACTCTTCCTTCCTCCATAAGCACTGCTCCAAGTCCTCGACGTGAAGCGTCGCAATACACCTCATAATCCTTGGTATGATCCGGCAATATTAACACTGGTGAGGTAACCAATCTTTTCTTCAACTCCTGAAAACTTGCCTCGCAGTCCTCAGTCCATATGAACTTGGTATCCTTCTTCAACAATTCTGTCATAGGCTTTGCAATCCTTGAGAAATTCTCAATGAATCTTTGGTAGTATCCTGCGAGTCCAAGGAAACTCCGAACCTCTCCAACTGTCGTTGGTGCTTCCCATTTGGTTACGGTCTCAACCTTTGTGGGGTCAACTGCTATTCCTTCTCCGGATATAACATGTCCAAGAAATCCAACTTCCTTTAGCCAAAACTCACATTTGCTGAACTTGGCATATAACTGGTGTTCCCTTAGTTTCTCCAAAACCAATCGCAAATGTTCCTTATGTTCCTCTTCATGCTTCGAGAAAATAAAAATATCATCTATGAACACCACGACGAACTTATCCAAAAACTCCATAAACACTTTGTTCATTAGGTTCATGAAATAGGCTGGCGCGTTAGTCAGTCCAAATGATATAACGGTGTACTCATACAGTCCATATCTCGTGGTAAATGCTGTCTTAGGTATGTCCTGCTCTCGAATCTTCAACTGATGGTACCCTGATCGCAAATCGATCTTGGAAAACACTTTAGCTCCTTGCAAACGATCAAACAGATCATTTATCATTGGTAGTGGGTACTTGTTCTTGATTGTTACTTCATTCAATCCACGATAATCAACAACCATCCTTAACGATCCATCCTTCTTCTCCACTAACAGTACGGGTGATCCCCAAGGTGAAGAACTTGGGCGTATAAAACCTTTATCCAATAGTTCCTTAATCTGCTTCTTGATTTCCGCCAAATACTGTGCGGGCATCCTGTATGGTCGCTTTGATATTGGACCTGTTCCTGGCAAAAGTTCAATCAAAAACTCAATGTCTCTATCCGGTGGCATTCCTGGCAACTCTTCAGGAAATACATCAGAGAAATCCTTCACCATCGGTACTTCTTCCCGCACAACTCCCGATAAGCAATTTACTTGCGCTCTCCTCGCTCGTGTCGTGATATGATCGTCTTGATCCTTCTTCCTTCGGTGTGGTGAGCAAAATTGACTTAGTGGTGCAATCTATGTTCCTCCATACTTTGATAACCAATCCATGCCTAATATCACATCCAATCCTTGGGATTCCGTAACTATTAGGTCCGAGGGAAAACATAATGTCCAATCCTTAATGGCGATCGATCACACCATATACTAGCCATGTATTCTGCTCCGGGTGAGGTTACTAGCATGGGTGACCTAAGGGCTTGGGTCGGTAATTTGTACTTATCCACAAATCCCTTTGATATGTATGAATGCGATGCACCAAGATCGAAAAGAACAACTCCATAAATGACTTAACCAAAAACTTACCGATTACTGCATCGGGCTGATCTTCAACCTCCTCCACATCAATGTGGTTCACCTGTCCCCTGTTGAAAGGGTTTGGCTTCTTTCCAGAGCTTCCATTGCCATTTCCATTCTGGCCTTCTGGACAGTCATTTGCATAATGCCCAGTCTTGCGGCACTTAAAGCAAGTGATGTGACTCAGGTCTACCTTGGATGGTGTTGACGGGTTGGTGCGGTTCTGTCCATTGCTTCCTCCATTCCCGTTCCCATTCTTGGTGCCATTATGGTTGTGCGAATTACCTCCTCCATGGGTATGCTGAAACTGAATTCCTTGTTTAGGGGTATAACGAGGCTTCTGCTGAGCTCCAGAGTTATACTTCCCCTGCCCATACTTCCTCTTGCGGTTCTCAATTTGCTGCTGCTTTCCTTCAATCATGAGGGCTCGGTCTACCAACTCCTGGTAGTTATTGAAACTTGCTACCATCAACTGCATGCTTAACTCATCATTCAATCCTTCCAGAAACTTCTCCTGCTTAGCCGCATCTGTAGCAACGTCATCTGGGGCATAACGTGCTAACTTACTAAAATCATCCACATACTGGCCAACAGTCCTTCCTCCTTGGCGTAAGTTGCGAAACTCACGCTTCTTCATGGCCATAGCTCCTGCTGAAACATGGGCTGTGCGGAAAGCTTGCTGAAACTGGTCCCATGTGACCGTGTCTACAGGGTAAGTGGCTGTAAAATTCTCCCACCATGCTGCTGCTGGTCCTTCAAGTTGGTGTGCAGCAAACTTCACCTTCTCTCCATTTGTACATCCTGCAGTGGTCAACTCCCTTCCTATCTTACGGAGCCAATCATCTGCTACTATAGGCTCGGTGCTACTGGAAAACACTGGCGGATTCAGTCTTAAGAAACGTGTCAAGTGATCCGCAGGTGGTGGTGGTGGCGGGTTGTTGTTGTTGTTGCCTTGATTCTGCACTAGTGTTTGGATCAAAGTGTTCTGCTGCTGAATCAACTGGGTGATCTCTGGCGGGAAAACAAATCCGGGGACGCGTCTCGGAGGCATCTGATGGGTTTAGAAAAGATGAGAAATTAAGAATAGAGTGGGGTCTAAGGAGAAACACTACCCAATGTATATGAGCAAATGCACACAAAATCACTTCATTCAATTCAAACAAAGGGCTTACAACGATCTAACTATCGCAAAAGTGCGTGTACTAAAATGTTACATGGAGGAAATACTACTAATATGTGGGGGTCATCTACTAATTTGAACCGGTGGAAGACTCCATGATGTCTGCTCCAGCTTCATCTTCAAAGTCGGGTTCACTTGGATCCGAATCGATGTCGTCTATGTAGATGTAGTCGCTTGGACAACCGACATACTGGTCTTCATTCTTGAGCGCCAATTTCTTCTTGAGTTCTTCAATCTCGTACCTAAGATCGTTATTGTGTCTTGCTAGAGCTACGATCTCGTCCATGTAGTCCTTGCGTGTAGATTTTAGTTCTTCTTCAAGTTCGATGATCCTTCCCTTTGCATTCTTCAACTCTAACATATCATTGCACATCTGGTTCTCCTGGCGTCGAATGTGCTGAATTTACTCCTGGATAAAAGCTGCAATGGATCTATCCTTCTTGGTGCTGACTATCTCCCATTGTTCATCTCGGCGTCCACAAATCTGATAGATGGTGTCTTTGAGGTCTTCTTGATAAACTTCTCCAATGCGTCCCATGGTGATATGAGCTGCCATGCTCTTTCCCAGACTCCATGTTGGTGCACTGAAAACACTATCTATAGGCTTGGTGATTGGGGCGAAAGTCCTTCCTGGTACATGAGCTTGAATCTTCCAGCGCTCCTCTTCAGGCAGAGTGGCGTTGAAAGTCCCGGTGAAACTTGGTAGTCCAATGTTCAGGTACTTGGTGACTTCCTTCAAGTGAAATCCAAAAGGTGTGCCTTCATCCGGTTGGGTGTACTTGATCTTCGCGTCCTTCATCCTAAAGAGTAGAAAAGATGAGGAGTTAGAAAATGAGAAGAGAGTAGTGATCTATGGCTTTAACTTAGTGGTCGTGTCCTACAGTCAGCGTGTGCTCTAATACCATCTCTGTAGCGACCCGACCTGAATGGATCAAGTCTTTGTGCTCAGGTGTCATCCCTGGATCAGTAATGCTGACACCACACAGTACTTCGAAGGATTTATAGCAGAGTAGCAATCACACACTCATTACAGCGTTGTCCAAAAGGGGACTTATTACAATAAATATGGCTTAAGGCCATCTAATAACAATAACAACGGAAGACTTGGAAGATAAGTGAGTCCATCAACTCCATCGGCATCACTGAGTATAGAACCACGACCTAAAACACCTTACTCGTCGTCTGAAAAGTCTGCAACATGAAAGTTGCAGCCCGAAAACGGGTCAGCACATGGAATATGCTGGCAATGTAACACATAGAGAGAAATGAAGGAATAAGCCTATACTACATGCATATATGGCTGGTGGAAAAGCTCTACGGTTACAGTTTTGCATAAAGCTAATTTTTCCCTACTGCAAAGGAATAAATTTGTTTAACTATCATGGTGGTTGTTAAACATTGAGAATGGTTGACAGCATCCTCAATCCCAATTAAAAGTACTCATTAAAACCCAATAACATTAATTAGAAGTAACATGATGAGATTCACATGATATTCAAGTACTAGATACTCAAGACGTCCATAACCGGGGACACGGCTAATCATGATTAGTTTATACACTCTGCAGAGGTTTGCGCACTTTTCCCCACAAGACTCGATCGCCTCCGTTTGGTTCTCGCACTACATGGTGTTTGAGAGACGGATGACCGAGACACAGTCTTTCAGAAGCACTAGCACCTTACATGTGGGTAGGCCGTACCAACCTACATCCCCTACATCAGCTAGCCTACCCGGAAGAGTTCGCACAACTTACTCAGCTATGCTAGAGCCCATAATGGCTTGTGGCTGCACACAGAAGTTTCTAGTTTGAATAATCTTATGATCCCTTTGAGCACGGGTGGCGGTCCGAAGAAATAGGCAAGTCTGATAGAAACCAGGTGCCTCAATCCACCCAGATGTGTGTTTAAGTTGCCACCTTAGATAAACCATTAATTAACAATCTCACATCTGTCATGGATATTCACTCACCCAATCCACGTCTCACGGCATAGCATGGCATAACAAGCAAACGAGAAGTAACTCCCAAGGTTTCATAAGTAAAACAGGTAATAGGTACTACCTCAATCTACTTCCCATCCCACAATTTAATTAGATCCTAATCATGCAAGTGTTTGAGGAATAGATCTAATGCATAAAACTGGGTAGTAGAAAATGTATGATCAAGTGTTAGTTGCCTTGTCGACGATCATGAAAACTAGAGACTCAAGTAGCAAGCGGCGACCGGTGATCTAACGCAGACAAACAACAAGCATACAATAAGTACTCATCTAATGCACAGGAAAATCTCGGATAGAAGATCTAACCAGAAAATTCAACTTAAGAACCCTGGGTGCAAAAAGAATCGAATCAAATAAAGCAACGAAAGTCAAACATCGAAAGAAAACGACTCGGTTCTAGCAATTTGAAACTAGGTCAAATTTTACAGTAGCAAAACTTTGTTTTAAGTGGATTAGTCGGAACGGCGGTTTCGAAAGGAAACTCCAGGCGCTTGAATCACCTGATTCCGATAAACGAGCGAGAAGATAAACTGATTCGAAAATTGGATCGGAAATCGAAATCGGAAAATAATGGATTAAATCCGATTTAAAAGAAAAACGACGAACGGTTAAACGAACGGACGTTCGTTAACA